>JAOWBL010000024.1:8077190-8097521 GCA_028564865.1 Zenarchopterus dispar | reverse complement strand
ATTATTATATTATATTATATTATATATTATATGATATTATATTATATATATTATATATACATTATATATATAATATATATATATATTATATAGACATATAATATATGTCCTGCATATATTTTTTACAGAGAGTTTGGCCAGCTTGCTGTGGAACTTCTAGATCAGTCCTATAAACAGGACGAGCAGATGGCCATGAAGCTGCTGACATATGAGCTGAAAAACTGGAGCAACGCTACCTGCTTGCAGCTGGCAGTAGCGGCCAAACATCGAGATTTCATCGCTCACACCTGCAGTCAGATGCTGCTGACTGACATGTGGATGGGACGCCTGCGCATGCGCAAAAACTCAGGCCTGAAGGTAGCAAAACTGGAGCAGTTTTTTTTTCTTTTCTTTTTTTTTTTTTTTTGTATAAGCTGTGGGTAAAGACAGTTACATTTGCAAAGAATAAAATTACTGTGCATTTTATCATGACTTCAGTCTGAAGGACAAAAGCAGCAAGTTGTACTGGAATGCCTTCATCCCATCACAGAAACATTGGGCTCAGAAAGTAGTTACGGTAATAAACCTCTCACCTTCCTGAGAAAGTCCCCCAGAGGAATCTGAACTTGCCCATGCAGATCTGCTCTAATGGTTTGCGATCTGTGAAAATACACAGATGTAAAAAAAAACAGGAGTGCTAATTATTTTTTGGTGCAAGTCAGTGGAAAGACTAATATACTTCCATTAAAAGTAGACACATGCCTGATATTAGCACATTATATATATATATACTGGTTCATCTGCTGTATTAACTTGTACCATGGTACTTGAAAGGTTATGAATACTTTAGACATTTTTGCCATAATTATGCCATAATTAACAAGGAGACCTAAATATTGTACTATTTGATTTGACTTTTGAAGAAAATATTTCATTATTTCATGTAGTGGTCACAAGTATGTGAAAAAGTTTTTATCATTTTACTTGATCTCGTTATGTAGAAATACTGCAGCTAAACATTTCAATTAAATGTTAATCAGTGCTGCACATCATCCTGGAAGAATTGTAGCCCATTCCTCCATAAAGAACAGATTTAACTCTGGGATGTTGCTGGCTTTGCTCATATACATGTGAGAAAAACTTTAGTTTCTTTCACTATATTTCTATTGGCTCAAGGTTAAAAATCTGACTTAACGATTCTACAACTTTAAACCACAATTTAAACATGCGCTAAACCTTTTCCCATATAATTCTTTGTTTTACTTTACAAGACTGTAAAAACTTGGGGTGCTGTTTAGCTCAGTGTGATAAGCTGGTGCCCCCAACGCAGAGGCTTGAGTCCCCCTGCTGGTGTTCCAGGTTCAACTCCTAGTCTATCCTGTGTCTTCCCCTAATCTCCCCAACCACCTTTCCTGTGTCCACACTGTCAAAAACAGCTACTAGAATCACAAAAAAGGTCAATGTTTTAGGTAAGTTTAGATGTAATCTGACAGATTTCAAAAACCCAAGACATGGTATCTTTATCAAGTAAACTTTGCAAAAATTTTCATAGTTTTTGATGTCACATTTAATTTTTTTTTTTTTTTGAACAACACAAATCTGAATCCTGTGGTTTGTTACTGATGGTTTCATGCATCAAGTTCTCACTTTGGCCTACTTGGGCTGTTGTGACTTTAGAGACATCACTAGTGCATGTGGAAACAGTTTGGCAATGTGGTAAGAGTTTGAGTCCTTCTGGATGAATGTCTGCCACAACTTAACCCTGACAAAGACCATCTTAGCTCAGAGGCTTGACAGAGGCTTGGCAGAAGCCTTGACCTTCTTGGAAGAAGGCTTGACCTTGATGTCTAACAATATAGTAACCATCAGTTAGAATCACAATATGAGTTTGCAGTTAAGAGCGGTGGCTGAGCAAGATTTGCTCATGTGAGTTTCACACAAGTCTGATGGTAGAGATGATAGAGGAGAGCTGTTCAGAGGGGTTAGAGTTATTTATAATGAAGAGTTGCCCTCGGATTTGCTGAAGGCTGTATTTACGTTCATTCATAGATGGAGTGTGGCAAGATGATGGGTCTGATTTTTTCAGGACAGACTTGTGGTGCAGTGATCCTTTTGCCTTTGTAGGAGGAAGGCAGGAGGTGCAGAGCTAAAGCAAACTCACTGGAGCAGAAAGATAGAAAGGAAACCACAAGTGTAACAAGCAATGTTCAGTGGCCTCAGAAGGCCTTGATATCAAATACTTTCAAAATGATCCTCTGCATTTTTTTCTTGCAAAGATAGTCATCATCAGTCTTTTTACCCTTTTTGTCAGATGATTGCACATGGACTGACTTGCAGAAATTCAAACACTGCTTTCCTCACACATCAATAGGTCTACCAGTTTAATACCTGTCTGAATCCCTTAAATCTGATGGCAATAAAAACAAAAACATCACTTCCTTCACTGTATTTATAGTTATATTTTCACTGGTCCTTACTTTCATTTTATAATTGAAATTCACAGCTGCTGTCCTGAGCTGCTGTCACATCTAAATCTTTGTCATTCTGCTTCACATGAGCACAGAGCATTATGGAGAGGCACTACAAGCATGCATTTCTTTCATGTGTATGATGCAGACGAATTATAAAGGTTGGCTTGTTCCAGACTCTCTTTGTCCTGATTTCCACAGTGTTACTCATGAAACCATGCATCACTGTCTGATCTCCAAGTTTTCAGCTCTTCCCTCTAACTTTCCTCTAACTCTACATCTTTCTCATCATCCAGGTGATCTTAGGACTACTTTTGCCACCATCCATTCTGAGTCTGGAGTTCAAGAACAAGGATGAGATGTCCTACATGCCCCAGGATCAGGAGGCCTATCTGCAAGAGAAAGAGGAGGAGGAGCCAGAGAAACCAGTGAAAGAAAAGGAGGAGGAAGACATGGAGTTCACAGTAAGATCTTACTGTGAGACGCAGTACAACTCCGTGGTGAGAGAACCCACCTCAGCCCCGCATCTCAGAATCTATATGCAAACAATACATACATACTTCAATTGATGTGAGGAGTTATTGCTCACATTGCCAAGGTTCTTTGTCACTTGTGGACCAATTTGAAGCAATATTGTTTTTGGCCCCAGTGACATATGAGCACACATTTGCACAGTCTTCCTCACACACACACTTCTTTCTCTATTCTGGCCAACTGGATCCTGCCAACAAAACTGGCCTTTCCTGTTTTGTCGTTGTCTTAGTAAAGACATGGTGTGGAGTTGTAGCGTCTCAGTCTGTCGCCGGTTGAGTTCCCTCGTGTATGTTTCTCCCTCATTTATTTCCTCCTCTATATCTCTCAGCCCCCTCTTTCCTTTTCCTCTTGTTCTCTTCTGAGCACCCCCTCCCTGCTTTTTTTCTTCTCTTTCCCTTCAGCCTTTTGTTCACCAACCCCCACCCCCTCTCGAGCTATTTCTCTCTTTTCTTTTCCCTTTTTCTCCAAGTTTAGTTCTGATTGAGGTACAGTACTGTTTGCCAGCCGATTGATGCTCCTCACTCTCTCCCATCAGTGAAGGCTTGCTGCAGCATACCACTCAGCATGTCAGCTGCTGAGCATGGGGGACCCAGGCTTTTGCATTATGTAACCGTGCCAGTATGCTGCTGCAGGGCTTTAATTGTGCAGAGTCTGAGCACCTTCTCCCAGCTCACAGTGGAAGAGTTGGTTCATCTGCATAGACATTGATGTACTACAGGAATAGGACACGTTCTATTTTAGTCCATTCAGCTCCGATGATGATTCCAAGATCCAGTTTGTGTGTTTAGATGAAGACAGTAATTTGGAAAGCATTTTAAATACCCAAACCGGATCAACAGTCATCTCTGAAGTGACTGAACTAAAATTGCACGCCTTCAATGCCACTCTACATACTTTCCATTTACATACAATTTAACCAGCAAGCCAGTGCAAACACTCAGACGCTGGGCCCTGTTGCTCTAGTGTACCTTGCAACACTCTGGTATTGAACAAAGAGCCCTATTGCCATATGATGCATTTGCAGCGAGCCCAATCCTATTGCCCTGGCTTGTGACACTGCAAGTGCACCTCCAGACTCTTATGAATCACACAGAGATTCATACAGATACACAAACTGCTTCACCACAGAAGGAAATTGTATTGTTGAATTATTAGATGTTTTAGATAAACCACAGTGTAGTTACTGTGATGGTTCATATGATACCTTCTGTTTACTTTTTGATTGGGTAACATACGTATTCAGTGCAGTAAAACCACAGTGTGATTTACAGACTCCCATCTGAACTCATTCTTCTTGAAAGCTCTGTCTGTGTACACTTGTGGCAAAACCATAGCTGTTTTGCATTGTGGGGAAAAATGTATATACACATGCTCCATTCTCTACAAAACTGACATTTTATTTTATTTCATGTTGATGTCTTCTGTGGCCTGGGAAATAACACGTCAATGTAGATTACAAATATTTGGACCAGCTCTCAAACACTTTCCCCAGTTTTGTGATACTTGTAGACTTACAATACAATTCCTTTGATGAACTCCCTCAAGGATCTGGTGATGCTTTGACATTAAGACCATGACTCATAAATCAGTGGGATGTGAACCCTCTCTCATGGATAAAGAAATGTGTCACAGATTGAAATGTAATATCTATGTCTTTTCTTTTCTTTTTTGTCTTCTTCCTGTCTTTAGCTCTATGTCTATCTTCTGCCTCCTAATTGTTGTCTGAGACACAATCCATGAGTGTATGTGTCTGCTTCATACTGTGCTATAATATCAGTCGTCATTCAAACTCCACCTCAAACACACATTTCACATTTTGGAATGATGGCATTGCCTGTGCTTGCTTTTTTGATTGTTGTATTAAAACTATGCTGCTGCTTATGATCTAACCCTCTCCTTCCTCTCCCTTTTCTCTTTTTTCATCCAACCTTTCCCACCTACTTCCGCCAAATATTTATCTGCATCTGTGATCTCCATACCAACTGCTCCTCCCCTGCATTTCCATCTATCACACTCTTCTTCCATTAAATCCTCACACCTTTCACTCCTTCCTCACTTGCTCCTTGTGGGGTTTGCATTTGCTCAGGCAATGCTGGGCAAGGTAACCACAGAGACATCCAGAAAGAAGGATGTGGAGGAAGTTCAGAATCGCCACCGTCTTATTCCCATGGGACGCAAGATATACGAGTTCTACAACGCACCAATTGTCAAGTTCTGGTTCCATACGGTCAGTGCTGGCTTCAGCAACACCTCCTACGTTCTACTGTGTGCATTTTCATCGCCTACTATACTTTTGGAACAGAATCAGCTGCAGTGTTCCTGCCGTTGGCTTCTACTTTCACACAGCTTCTATTATCATCAGGCTCCACTATCATAACTAAGGTGGGAAAGTTAGGTGTGAAGGAGGAGACTAATAGAAACAGCGTGGTGAGAGAAGCACAGGGGAATGAAGGAAGCAAAAACTAGAATCTTGCATACTGTAGAGGATTTGCATGAACAATTATACACCAAAACCTGTATGAGTTTGGGCAACTCATATGTTCTGTAAATATTTGTCTTAAAGTTTACTTGTGGAGCTTTATATAAAGAATGTGCATTTTCCCCTCTTTAACCAAAGCACAGTGTATAGATTGTTACTCTCACAATCTTTGATATCATTATTATTATTATTATTATTATTATTATTATTATTATTATTATTGTTCTTCTTCTTGTTCTTGTTTTTCTTCTTCTTCTTCTTCTTCTTCTTCTTCTTCTTCTTCTTCTTCTTCTTCTTCTTCTTCTTCTTCTTCTTGTGTTTGATGTGTGTGTAGTTTGTGTGTGTGTTTGCGTAACACTTGTTATACAAAGTCGATCTAATGATTCACACTTACATGCCCTTGATCATTTGCCCCATGAAAACATTTCTAATAGTAGCAGAATACTCTGAATGTTTTTTTTAATTCCATTTCCTCCCATCACTTTTCTCTCCCTCCACCCCCTTTCTGCCCTTCAGTTTAAACAGAAATATTCTATGATGCTTCATGCAACTGTGCTTGAACAGATGCTGGCTTTCTCTCCAAATGTGATCTTCAAGTCATTAAACAATTTGCATTCATACCTGTCACCTACTGTAGAGTGCTGCCTTGTTTTTAATCATCTTGGCCACATGTATCCTGTATGCCAGCTGTGGATATAAGAATTAATGAGAACAGTCTCAGTGACACATATTAAAATCACTTTACTCACTTACCTTAGTGGAATATTTGACTGTCAGCTGGAAAATAAACTGTTCCGAGATCATTATCTAATATTTTATTGTGGGGTTTAAAGCCTTATCTCATTTGTCTAATTTGTGCCTCTTCATCTCCTTTCTGCTTGATGCTCCTGTTTATGACGCAGAAATTGATCACAGCAAAATATTTTAAGAATGTCTCCATTTTGTAAAACATACCTGGATCAAAGCAGCATGAGGAGATGGGTGGCTTGCTGGAGTCGACAGGAGTAGATATTAGCCAAGGATACACTGGTGTGTCTTTTGCAGAAGTCTTTTTGGTATCTATGTCTAAATGAGGCGTGACATCATAGATTTTAAATTGAAATAGAAGTAGATATTTAGGGTTATAGACAGATTTCAAGCTCATTTGACAGGAAGAATAAAATACATCTGCATGCTGCAACAAAACAATGTTAAAAAGGAGGGCTCAGAAGCAAGGATGTCTCCAAGTTTTCCTGAATGCCTTCGCTCTTCTCTTCCTGTCAGTCTCCTTGATTCCTCTTCTCATGTTTCTTAGGAAAGTCAGGAAAGGTGTCCAGAATCTTCGAAATGGGAAATGAGTTCAGAGCTTTTTATGTTAAAAATTGTGCTGTTTCTCTAAATGTAAATGTTCAGTTAATGTCTCTGCATACCACTTCAGGTCAGTTTGGATATGGAAAAGAACATATGGAGATATTTTCAGAGCAAATTTACAATTTACAATCAGATCATATAAGCATAAAGAAAGAGAATGTGATGATGCTCAGTCATTCACTTTTAAATACTGATTGGAACCCATACACTGTAAGGTATTTTTTTTTTCTTTTATCAAGCCATTTTTTAATTTATCTAAAATAAAACTTAATTTATGTCTAATGTGCTAATGTGTAAAAAGTTTGCAAACAAAAATGTGTAATCACACATATGGCCCTGTTTATTTTTCTTCTGCTCCTGTGTTTTCATGCAGATGGCATACGTGGGATACCTGATGTTGTTTAACTACATTGTCCTTGTCAAAATGGACCTGTGGCCTTCTCCTCAAGAGTGGATTGTCATTGCTTACATCTTCACCAATGGCATTGAAAAGATGAGAGAGGTACATTTGATCCCTGAGGGTCCAAATGCAAATGCTGACTATAAATTCAGAAACGTCATAAAAAAGAAATATACCATGAGCAAGGCATAAAGAAAGCTACTGTAATCTTCCCTGCAGTTTAGTTTAGTTTAGATGTTTCATTTCCAAAGAGAGACTAAGCATGTATATTTCATGAAACAGCTCATAAGAAATAAAGGCAGCAGTGATGGGTCTGTAAACAGGAAGCATAAGAGCAAAGTGTAAGAAAGGTGTAGCAGGATGTTGGTAGAGATGACAGCAGGAGTTAGTGATGGGAAGTCAAGAAATAAATATTAACTACATTCTGTCCATAAAATAAATTCAACAAAACTTAGTAACTTTTTTGACTCTAAGCATATGATATGTATTTGATATTGTATCAACTAATTCTCAGCTACACTATAAAGCTTTCGCAGATATTAATTCCCAGATTGATGAGCTCATACTGCCCTCTTCTGGTGGTCATGATGGAAAGCATTTCTATCCTTCTATTTTATTCACTTTTCAAATCACCTTTTAAAGATATTGCCCATATCTTTTTATGCTTATGAACAGTGCTTTCTATCAGTCCTGAATATGAATGCTCCTCTTTCTCATTCTTCATTACTGTCTTCTAGATACTGATGTCAGAGCCGGGGAAGCTGCTACAGAAGGTGAAGGTGTGGCTTCAGGAGTACTGGAATATCACAGATCTCATGGCCATCCTCATATTCTCTGTGGGCATGGTTCTGCGTCTCCAGGAGCCACCGCTCATGAGCTATGGGCGGGTCATCTACTGTGTCAACATCATCTACTGGTACATTCGGCTGCTTGATATCTTTGGAGTCAACAAGTACCTGGGTCCCTATGTGATGATGATTGGCAAGATGGTGAGAGGAGCCAGGGGTGGACAACTATGTCTCTGTGTTTGTGTGTCTGTCTTTTTTTTTGTGATTAGCTTTCATTTGCTTCTCAATATATTTTCTTCTTTGGTGTCTACAACTTGAGCTTTCCTTTGAATCATTTAGTGATAATACTACAGTGTAGAAGGAGAAGTGTGCTAATCCTTCCCAATCTTTCTTTTGGGAACATAGAAACATTTCAATGTTTTTTTTTATACATTTCTATACAAAGAGTAGATCCTCTGCCCATCATTGCTCCTAACATCTTCTTTTCTTTTCCTTCCTTACGAGTACTGAAGTGGCACCACACCAAACTTTTTTGGAACGTGTAGAAGGACTGACATTCAAAATTGGTGATATATTAGTGTATGAAATGAAGTTAACAAGTAAAAAAAAAAAGAAAAGAAATATCTTGGACTTATACTGAAATGAAAGCCAAAGTACATTTAGGGGTCACTGCATTTTGTTTTTGTTAACATTTTCCATATTGTACCAACTTTTTCAGATTTGGGGCTGTACTTATTTCCTGACTTTGCTTAACATGACCTTCACTAATTGATAGGTTGCCCTGAGCTCCATGACTGGAAAGACGTAATGTTTAAGTGTTATGCAAGAGCAGGTCTAACAAAGCTTACATGTGTCTCAGCTTGAAGTGTTTGATCTTAACAAGTATAAGCTATAAGGCTCTGATAATGTATGAAAACCCAAACCTTTATGACATGTGCTGTCTAGTACTAGACACCAAGTCTTTGATATAAAAATCAGGAGTCTGTTAGTGGCAGAGATTTGTATTTGTATGAAATAATTCAGTCACGTCATTAATGTATGTCATACTGTAGCACTATAAACTTGTTTGATATCAATATGGATTTAAAGAAGGGAAAAAAAAGCTAATATTATATTACCAGATAACACTTTACAATATATTAAATAGAGCAGAGGTTTTTAGTGTACTGATAAAAACTCTTTTAACTGTCTGATAATTTTTTAATTGTTTTAATGCTAAATGATTTGCATTAAATTATTTAGCATTAAAATTTCTTTTTGTCAAGCAGTTTAAGTCAAAGCAGTATGAAAGCTGCTGCTCCAAAGAGGCCTTAAATGTATGTCTGAGAATGACAGCGGATGACAATTTTAATCTAAAAATACATGGAGTCACAGAGGTTAATGAAGCATAAATTAGGCCTTGTTGGCCCTGTAACCTCCTTAATAAAGCTGAAATTGACCAAAATTAAGTCTATTTTAAATATTAGATTTCATTTTTATACCTAAATAAATCAAATTAAACTTAAATTGACTGACTTTGAAAGGAATCATAATCAATAAATGCAAATACAGACCATAATTCATGAGACTTTATAAACTGTTTTTCTTTTCCTATCCCAGCCTCATTTTTTCCCCTTTCTATACATATTCTTTAACTACTTTTCTCTTTTTAATCTACTCACTTCTCCAAAGATGATCGACATGATGTACTTTGTGATCATCATGTTGGTGGTGCTGATGAGCTTCGGGGTGGCACGTCAGGCCATCCTCAACCCCAATGAAGACCCATCCTGGATGCTAGCCAGGAACATCTTCTTCATGCCTTACTGGATGATCTATGGAGAGGTGTTTGCTGACCAGATTGACCGTAAGTTTTGGGTGTAAGATGCTGAAAAATTATAAATATACTATTATTTGAAATTGGAGGAAACAAGTCTTGACCAAGTGTTCACTTTTCCTATATATTAAGCTTCACTGTCTTCATAAACCTTCTCTTTGAAGGACACTAGTATATGCTGTTGTCGTTTTTTTATTTTTGGTTTTTTGGGGGTTTTTTTTGTTTTGTTTTGTTTTTTTGGGGGGGGTTTGGTTGTACTCTTTTTGTCATTTCATTCTTTTATGCCTTACTGACAGACTGAGATTTGACTCAATAAAACAAATATTAGCTTTGACAAGTGCCTGTGAGAAAATGAAGTGGTAGAGACTCTACTGTGTGCTCTTCTGTGATCTGTTTGTATTGTATTATATATGAAGGTGTGTAAGGAGTGGCCCAAAGAGAAGAGATCTGAAATAATGCTTTCATTCTTTGTTTCAGATATGCATAGTAGGAAGTTTCAGCAAAGGTTGAATGAAAAACTCTGGCTGGTCGAAAATTGCTTTCGAACTCAAGGAACCTGGCGTAATAATGGTCCATTCCACATTTCCCAGTGCAGTCAAAATCCCAGTAAATCTATACATATAGATCTCAATTTAACTATATCTACTTTTCCCAGCTCGCTTGTCATCCTTGCCACCATGTCATGCCTACTCCTACCACTAAAGGCCACTCGAGACAAACGTGTGCATGCGGCTCCATGCTCTAAAGTTAAAGTTGCCCTCATGTGTTGGTATCTTGGGTCAACTACTGGATATCAGCAGCAATTACTATTATCTAAGCAGTCAAGAAAGCTCTGAAATCAGTGATGGCCTGACTCAGTCAGACAGTGAGTCTTTACCAAAACTTTGAGACAACTAGTAGCTTGGCCTGAGGCTATACCCTGTAGGCAACTTTACTCTGACTAGTTTTGTAACTGGCTGGCAAATGACACTGTTATATGGCAGCAGTACTTTTCAAATGTGCTCATATTTTTATGGTCTTTATTTCTGGTCAGCAGTCACATCAAGAGGAAATATCTAAATCTGATATTCCTTTGATGTTCCTTCCCTTGGTTTTGTTATTTAGCTCCAAGTTAGTTTCATTTGAAGAGGTGAGCCTGCCATGATAATGACGTGTGAATCATGAAACATATCACCTTCCCTTTACTCCAGCACAGCTTCTCACCGGAGCATCTGAAACCTTTCAACAAACATATCTTTTTATGTGACACAAATTACTACATGCGCTAAAGTAAAAATACCTGTACACACATCCACATCAGAACATAGCTCTTAACTAACTTCCATCATCTGCAATCTGTTTTTTCATGTGGTTCAGTTGTCAGAGTTTTTAAGTCCAAATTTTTGAAGGTAAAAAGAAATAATTACTTCAGTTCTCTATCTTTGGGCTGCATTGTGTGTAACAATTTAACACCAAGCACTGATGAGCATGACTAGAATGAATCTCAAAGGCAAACAAACCAAGGACAAATTGAATGTTCCCGAGATAAGCAACAGCAACTGAACCATCACAGATGGAAAAAACATACTATGTATCCTAAATACATTTCAAAATGATTCAGAGCAATCAACCATTTGTGTGAAGCTATGGCTCTCATAAGTGGCAATATATTTTAAACTTGTGTTTAAATATATTGGGAACTGAAGTTGTGATGAAACATGACAAATGTGTTGTGTGCATTTTGCTTTCAGATTCACATTTCTGATCACTAGTCCTTACCATTATAGTGTACATTCTCTTCAATTCCTTCTTTAAGAGAGGAGGCATAACAATAAATTATGCTTCTTGTTTGTTTGCAAAATATGTACATATACATTTTGTTTATTATTTTGTGGCCATGTTTTTGTTTGTGGTTAATATGCAACATGTCTTTGAATGTTTTATGTGTCATTTTCTTGTCTTTATTTAGCTTTTATCATGCACTTTATTTTATTTGTGTTTTCAATTCGTACAATGTGTCTGCATGTATGTCTGATTACATGCGCAACCAAAATTTCTATGGAAATACCATTAATGGAATGAAAGTCTCATCTAAATATAATTTCACTGTACATTCACATGTGTACCCGTATTTATTTTGTGGCATTGTACAGCTCCCTGTGGGCAGAACATCACTACAGACGATGGTGTGGTGGTGGCCCAGCCTCCATGCAAGACTGGTGCTTGGATTGTCCCAGCAATCATGGCTTGCTATCTCCTGGTGGCCAACATATTACTGGTTAACCTACTCATTGCTGTATTCAAGTACGTAAACTCTTGACACGTTCAGAATTGTTGTTGTTGTTTTTCCTCAGACTAATGACTGTTACTTTGAAACAAACTTATTTTAGCAGCATGATGCAGTTATTGTCTTTCTCTTTCAATATTAACAAGAAACAGTCATACTGAAACACAGAGGCACAAAAACAACACAAATGCTGTACACGTTCTTCTCAGAGATTGACACAAACTTACATGCTTGTTTGTTTCTGTCCAGACTCTTATTAAGACACACTCTTTGGGTGCTCGTACCAAATTGTATTGATTATATTGTATTGTATTTGTTTAGATAGGAGGGAGTTTATGAACTTTCATGTATGGTTAAGCTCTGGAGTAGCTGATGTCTCACATATAGAGTTCAGTGGCTTTTGATTACTTTCATTACTGATTTCTGAAATCTCTCTGACTGCTTCCAGTAATACATTCTTCGAGGTGAAGTCCATTTCAAACCAAGTGTGGAAGTTCCAGCGCTACCAGCTTATTATGACCTTCCACGAACGTCCAGTTCTTCCTCCACCTCTCATCATTTTCAGTCACATAACTATGGTCCTAAAGCATCTGTGCTGTCGATGGCGCAAGCATGATGATGACGAGAGGGACTATGGACTGAGTAAGTGGCAGATGTACATTAACAAGCTTGTTCAAATGACAGAATTCTAATGTGTTTACATCATTGTAGATGCTTTTGTTAATAACACAGATCTTAAAAGATATCACCAAAACCTAGCATACTATTTTTATACTACTAGTCACTTGAACATGGCATCGCACCATTAACCCTGTCAAACCTTTTTTAATCCACAGAGCTCTTCATCACAGAGGATGAGCTGAAAAAAGTCCATGACTTTGAGGAGCAATGCATAGAAGAATACTTCAGAGAGAAAGATGACAGATTCCACTCATCTAATGATGAGAGGATCAGAGTCACATCTGAGAGGTCAGACATACCTACACCAAAAAATGTCTGTAACTTACAACCCCATTTCAGAAAATATTATGCAAATTTATTTATTTATTTATTTTTGAAGAGAAACAAATGGACACTGTGGTTCAGACCACATAATAACAAGACCAATCTGGCCTCTTTGATGCCAAAATATATTGCTGTTGCTGCAATCACAGCAATAATGCCGAAAACTACAGTAAGATGCTACCTTCAAGCTGCCACATTTTTCCGGGATAACTTTACATTTATCAATGAGACAATGAAAATCTTATTTTTACAACTCATTCTAACACTAGGGAAAAAGAGGACATGGTGGACTAGCCTGCCAAAAATCCTGATCTGGCCCCAGTAAAAAATGTGCAGCAAATGTTATGTAAAATGCAACTATAACACTACTTTTGTGACTAGAAGGCTCATTCACTGGAATAATGGAAAAATGCAATACCTGAAGTCCCCCCTCGATGCTATTAATCTTTAGGTGTTGTGTAAAAAAATGGCATTGCAACATTGCAAAGTGATAAAACTTTGAGAAGACTTTTCCATTGGCCCACCTTTTCACTAACATATAGGCCTGCAATACTTGCACATCACTTGATAGTGTCTACAACAAAAATAAAATGGCAACTGAATGTAAGAATTCCTGCATTTTTCTGAGCATACAGTCAATATTATTTTCTCTTTCCTTTTCTGTGTGATACCCAAAGGAGCAAATAAAAAACCATCTGTACTGTTAAAAAAATGTTGAAAAAATAAAATAAATGGATAAATAGAGAAAACAGACTTGCCCATTTGAGTTTCAGTGCTTTCATCTTTTCTGTCATTTTTTTCCTCTACTTCCATCAGGGTGGAAAACATGGCAATGCGTTTGGAAGAAGTCAATGAACGGGAACACTTCATGAAGGCATCACTGCAGACTGTTGATATTCGTCTGGCCCAAATGGAGGAGCTAATTGGGCGAATTGCTGTGGCACTGGAGCGCTTGACAGGTGTTGAGCGTGTGGAGGTCAGCAAAGCACGTTCCCGTACTTCTTCTGACTGCACAGACTCTGCATACATACTCCGCCATGTTGAGTGCCCAGAGGCAGCCTACATTCTCCGGCAAAGCAGCTTTAACAGCACAGAGGGGAATGCTTACCGCCTGCAAGAGGCACTGGAGGGAACTGCTGAGGGTTCTATGTCCCCTCCATCTCCTACTGGCATGCCTACACGAGCGAGGAGTCACTCGTTTTATATTGGAGGTGGTCGTGTTAGTGAATGTACAAGGCCAACTGAAAGAGCTGAAAGCTTCTTCAAAGAGCGCTCTCTCAGCCTCCACCGGGCCAACAGCTCACAATCTGTGTCATCAGCTGCCGCCCCCAAGGAGTCTAAGCCCCTCCCACTGGCAACACTGTCAGTTTCCCAGCAGCACCGTCCGTCATCATGCATTGATATCTATGTCTCAACCTCTGAAGAGGTGGGGCCTGCAGAGGTGTTTCTTGATCCTCTCCGTGTGGTCCCACCTCTCCAGAGAGACTGCTCCCTGCAGTCAGACACCATGGAGATGGTGCTGCCGGAAGGCCGTGACTTCAACAGCACTGCCACTAGCGGTTTGGGCGACAGGCACTCGGAGGGCGGAGCGGGCAGCAGTGGAACACCTGGAGCTATGTTTGACGACAGTGCAGCAGCTGATTTGTCACTGTGCTCAGCACACCTTTTACCAGACACCACCCTACCTCCATGGGATATGGAAGCATCTCCACCTCCCTCAGCAGGGCTGCTTGAACGTTCTAAGAGCAGTCGCTATCTCTCTACATCAGGCACAGCCTTCCCAGATGATCCTCCTCTGGTCAAGTCTCACAGCCTAATGTTCACACCAAAAGGTTGCTATGGTGGACTGGGGGCAGGAGTGCAGGTAAAGGCTGCAGAGTACACCAGCATCACTGACTGCATCGATACACGATGCGTATCCACTCCATACACTCCTGCAGAATGCTCACACTCACCAGGAACATCCTCCTTCCCATTTGATAAGCCATCAGACATTAGTTCCTCTCATCCAGAGAGAGAGGCAGAGCTTAGTCACACAGAGTCTGATCCAGAGGATCCTGAGGACATGATTGCAGCCCCTGACACCCCTCGCCCTGGTGGGCCCAGTGGAGCCCCTCTCTGCTCCCCCTTCACCAGGCTGGAGCGAGCAAACAGCTGCTCTTCAGATGACTCCCATCCTTCTCTCACTCTGGCCCCTCCGCACCGGAAGAGCCTGTCAGTGAGTGAGAGGATGGAGAGAGGACCAGGTTTGGGAGCAGACAGGGGGCCTGGGCTTGGGGGACGGGGTCTGGCAGGTCCCAGAAACCCTTTCCTCAGGAGCAAGTCTGGAGCAAGGCCTGAAACAGTCAAGACTGAAAGCCTCTCCATAAGGAAGCTGGCTGCTCCGTCAACTTTCCGCAGCTTTGACAGGCAAAACTACACATGACAAGGACACGTAAGTGCACTCACACACTGTGAGCACCAGCGTGGAACACTGAAAGGATAAAAAAGGAAGTGGAGAACAGCATCTATTGCCTGTAGATGCTGTTCTAGACTAGATCTAGACTTTTTCACATATGTTTTAAGCTAGAAAAGTTAATTATTAGTCAGTACTGAAGGGCAGCTTTACCCTGATTCACAAGTGAGTGGAGAAAGAGACAAAAAGTTTAGAGGCTCCTGTGTACACCAGTCCAAGCAAAGAGCTATGACTCTTGAGTAGTTTATACCTCTTATAGCTAAGTAACTTTTGTTTTGGTTTTATGGCAATGGAAGGTGTATTTGTATTGTGTCTTCCACCAATTATTTTACTTCAAGTAGACATTTGTCACTGTGTTGCATTACATATCAGTCATGATAGTCAAACAAAGTACACTGCTGAGTCTATCTGTATTAGATCATAGACACTGTCAAGTCTGAGAAGACAAAGAGAGCAGAGAAGGAAAGAAAATTTGGCCTTATTTTACCATCTTGTCTTGGCATTATCATAGCAAAGGTTTTGCTTAAAAAGCATCTTCTTCCCATGATATAATTTCAATTTAACCTCTGAGCCCCCAGCACATGCAGCTAGAACGAAAGAAGCTGTCTTCACTGGCTGTGTTGTTTTTGGAAATTAAAAACCCTTTCAGACTATTATTTTCATTTTTATTTATTAGTACAGTTTTCAAGTGATTATTTTATACTTCTTTTTTTCAAGAGAATTTTGCATTATTGTTTTGTTCTCATTTAAATCTGAAGAAGAAATGCCTAACACACCCATTTTGGCCTGTGAAACAAATAAAACACCTACCTTTTATTAAGTTCACCTGAAAACAGAAAGCTTTGTTTGAGCACACTTAAGTAAAGAAGTAATTTCGCTAGCATACATTTCCATTCAGTCATGCTCAATCCTTAAGTGTTTTTAGATTAGACACAGTTACTTCCCTTAGATGAAGAACTCATGTTTAACTTGCACTGGGCATTGTAAATGCAAGGAACCTGAGTGGAGAAATGAAACACTGACAGATGATAGTCTGTGTTTTGAGGGCCAGTGCATAAAAAAAATGTCTTTAATAAATTAAGTTTGTGCATGGTGACACTCTTTACATCCAGTAGTCACTGAAATAGTCTCAAAAATCCTGCAAGTCACTGGTCAAGTCATGAATTTTAACATGCCATTGTGAAAGATGGTGACAGGGGGCGCTATGAGTCCATGTTAGAGACCGTTTGCTAGCCAGTGTTGGTTTGAACTTTTTCTGTCAGCTTGTCTGACAGCTAATATCTTCCTAAATCATACCTCCCCTGCAGTCCCAGCCGTCTTTCTTCAAGTTTCTTCAGTGGGAATATTTTTCAAAAGTTTCACCTATAGCAGCATGTCATTGATCCGTCCGTCATCTATTCTATAACGTTTACATGCTTTCCTCCTTTATTTCTTCAGTTGCATTCAGAGAAAACCACTGCGAAAAGAGACTCTTAAAGAAAGCAGTCACTCACTGATTTAAGTCAGTTATAAATGACAAGGATGTACAGGTCACAAAGAGTTCATAAAAAAGAGCTACTTTTTGAATTTTACCTTTTTAAAAAAGCTTGATAATAAGCTGCTGAGTATATGCATTCTTGCTGAGATTTAAGAAAGGCATAAGTGACCCAAAGGAGCAAAGGTGGAGTTACTAATATTGTTAACAGATAAAAGCTAGATTAGTGTTTTAAAAAAATTTTAAATTGTACTGGGAGACATCTGGTGGAGAGAAGGGTGTCTTTTTTTTAACT
Source organism: Zenarchopterus dispar (assembly GCA_028564865.1). Taxonomy (NCBI): domain Eukaryota; kingdom Metazoa; phylum Chordata; class Actinopteri; order Beloniformes; family Zenarchopteridae; genus Zenarchopterus; species Zenarchopterus dispar. Next base: position 8,080,212 of record JAOWBL010000024.1, on the reverse strand, counting down.
TTTTTTTTTAGCTTTGTTAAGATAATGTAAGTGAAATAAATAGAATCCTAATGATTTTAATGTTTGTTTTATACTTTATTGCTATTGATTCAGTTTTAATCATGATGCATTTTTTTAGATGATGGTTCTATTTATTGATATTTTCTTGCTTATTACTGATGATTAAAGTAAATGCCTGTTTGAATTATAAAATTAATATTTATATCTTTTCAGTGATATTTTTTGTCAAATGTTAAGTATTTTCTAATTACGCCTTTAAATTTAATAAAAGAGTAACCATCTACATGCACTAAATGACAATGTATAATATATTAAAGATAGAATACTCTGATAAACTGTATATTTCAATCATATTTAAAGCATTTAAAGTAGTTTTATCATATGTTGTATCAAGCAACTGGTGACAATTTTCTAATGTCCACATGGCAATACAAAGTTGCCAATTATACCAAACTTGGGGTGCCTTTTGGGCATGAATGGAGTATGTGGGGACTGATGTGAAGAATCTGTGAAATGTATTTATTTGTATTTTTTTTCTCCATTCACAGAGGCCAAATAGTGAATATTTTCTAAATATTTTGGGGGTTTTTTATGGAGACATCGGATGTAAAGTGAGGGGGTTGCCACTGATCATGTGGGAATTTATTTATATTCACCCCAAAACATACAAAATGGTCTAATAGATTAGGAAGAAAAAAAATTTTATTTCACATGTAACCGAGAGATTAAGATGAGGGCATAACTTCAGAACATGGCTGGTGCTATTGCATTAACTCTTTTGTCTCACTTGAACTGACTTAGGTGGCTCATCTGTGTCTTAGCCCAATCTCACACACCAGACATTTGCTCTCAGTTGATTATGCAACTGTGATCAGTATACTCTTGTTTGACAGGGAAACATTAACCTTTCTTTGGAAATAAATCTGTGTAATGACCCTTTATCCCAATACAGTCGCATAAAATGTGCATTGTTGACACATAATCAGTAAGGGTCATGCATGTTAGACCGATTTAGTGGTATGTTGTAGTCAGCACATTTACAATAATTTGTAGTTTCTTCAACAAATATGTGAATTACATTATAGTTAAAAGATGAAAGGTTTACCCCAGGTTAGTGCTCAGGGACAATAAAAAAATTATTACAAACAGTTGGAAAGAAGAAAGGACTAAAGGAAGATGAGTTTGTCTTGAGCGTCCAAAATAATCACTGTGCTTTAAGCCTAACCCAGAATCTTACACAGAAGATCACAGAAAACCTGTAAATATTGTGTTTTCATGTCTTCAAAAATAGCAATAGTACGTGAATGAATGTTTTCATGCCTTCTTAACTTGCTCAACCACCTAAATTCAAATTGCCAATGATGCAAACAAAAGGGATGGATATTTTTCTTCTTTCTTTTATAGATGGCTGTAGAACAGTTGCCCCTTCCATGATGAACTAAACCAAACTTTGTCAGACCAAAAGAAGATAATGCTGAGTCATGTTCTACTTACCTATTGTCTACACAGCTGTGGCAGAAAGGATGAAAATAAAATTTTTAAAAAAAGAATTTAAAAAAGTCAAGGTTGAACCATTCAGCCAAAGTTCTGCATGATAAAGTATAAAAACAGATGGCTGTGTTTGAATCATGCCCCCCTGTTTAAGTAAGGATGATGGGAAATCTAATTTTCTTCTATAATTTGTTTATCCACATAGTAAGGAAAATCAGCTAGAAACATGTCTGTGGCATGAAGGAATTGTGTACTCTATTGACATACTTGCTTGAGAAGGAACTGAATGGATGTGTAGAAAATGTGAACTTGAGCACAAATATGTACACCTTAATTGTGTCTACACTCATGTGGAAAACACTAAAAACAGGGAGGCATGCTGACACAACACTGCCCCACAGGATCCCAGTGTACAGTATTTTTAGGTATTTTCCAGTGCTATTGTGTACTCTTTGAGGTAATAAGCATATGATGATAATCAACAAATTTGCTTCCTTCCTATCAAACCTGTGACTTGTGAGCTAAAGGAGAGTTTTACATACACAATTTTTCAGCAATAATTGCTGATGTTGTTCAACTAAAAGGGACTCATTCCTGTACTTGCCACACTTCATTTAATGTCCTTTATATGCATGCAGTTCTTCCACTCAGTGTGTACAGAGATGACCTGAAATGTTGGCTGAGAGAAAGACAGAGAAAGATTATAATACAAAATCGGAGTAGTGAGTATTTGGATGCAAATATAAATCTGTATTCTTCAGTGTGAATAGGATCATGTCTGGCATGCATCGTTAAATAAACAATTAAATAGATTGGTACTCTGTGTCTGACCTGTTTGTGCTTTAACTGGACATTTACTCCATAAATGACCGATACCTACCATGTGTATGACATATGCGAGACATATATCTAATATCTCAAGGATGTCAATGCTGCTATGTGTGTTTGTTAGCAGCTATGGCAAGAGTAACTCCCACTGCCTCCTCCCTTGGCTGAGATGAGTGAGACAGGTGCTGCTACCATGTTTAAAACTTGACCCAGTGTCCTGAGGCAGGAACCTCTGGTTGCCCCTGAAAAGAAAATGTTTTCCACCAAAATTATGAGTCATATTTAAATTGTGCTTTTTGGAGCGAGTAATTATTCAGCAATGGATTTGCTTTCTGTATATCTTTTTTTCTCCTTTTTTATACATTTATTTCTGCTTTATTTGATGATTTGACATGAGATTATCTGTAGGCTTCAGTCCGCGGGGGGGGGGGGTTACTCTTCACACAAGTGAGCGGGGGCTAGCACTGGTGCGTCAGCTCACACTGCGCACGTGGAAAATGGGAACATTTTGTACTGAGATTAAGCACGTGCCCTCTTCTTCTCTCTGTTACATCTCGCGCACGCGCCCAGACACGCTCGAAAACAGCCTTATCTTTGCCACAATAATGTCAACACGCCGATATGACCCAGAAGCGCCGTGCACTCCTGAACTTTTGCACTTTTTTTTTTTTTTTTTTTTTTTTGTAGACAGGGGGGGGGGAGC
>JAOWBL010000024.1:8048689-8063798 GCA_028564865.1 Zenarchopterus dispar | reverse complement strand
CACACACACAAACACACAGACACACACAAACACACACACACAGTGCTAATGCAATGTTTTTAATGTTTCAAAAGAACCAGGATGGGAACAACTAATTTAATTAAAGCTTTTAAGTACATCATGACTGAACTGGTATTCTGTCAGTCGTGTGCATACTTGCCAGGCCTCCATATCATGTTGGGTAGGAGAGTGTAGTAGATTGATAGGACTCGGTGTGTTTGCTTCCACGACATATATACACTGCCATAATCTGTTAAGAACTTCAAACTGCCTGATTATGTTTAAGGTTTGAACCATAATTTGGAACCCTCAGTGTTTTCTCTTTCTTTTTCTTTTTTGCAGACTGATTTAGGCCTCATGCAACATCGCAGAGCATGAAGAGCATACATATTAAAATTAAACACATGCGCAGTTAACACAGAGGGCCACTGTAGATTTCTCATAAGCTTTGATTATTTATACACACATTTTGATTGCACTTACATCAGTTGACTGAAAACTCATATTACTTCTTCTGAATAATGTACTTCTTGCCTGTTGAAGCCAGTTGAATAGTTCAGTGGTGCTGCATGTTGAAACGTTTACAGCAATTACAGACATCTTAAGTAATGAGATCTGGTACAAACACATAAAAATCCCAGGGGCACTGAAACTCTGTCCAACTGCTAAAAGCTAAACAATGTACAGTTAGATTAGATCAATTCTAGAAACATGTACTGACTACATTGACCGACTTGTACCTGCATGTATGATACAAAGGTCCTTTGCACAGGTATGTTCAGTCCCAGACACACATAAATGCTAATACCACTTTTAATAAAAACAATATTAACTTAATATGAAAATTATTATATCTTTAAACCTTTTAGGCATTTTGATTGTTGTAAATTTTGATTCAGGTGATAAAGTCAATTAATAGTCTTAGAAAAAGCATTCATTTCCAGCATGCTTGTCAGGCTTAAGAAAAAAAATAAGTGACAATGTTCAGTGCAATGGATTTTAACCTTGAGTCCAACGGTTTTTCTTATCATAACTTCTATAAATCATGTGACATGTGTTCCAATCCACAGAACAGCAAGCCATGTCCAACACTGCAGAGCCCCAGACACATAAATGTGAGTAGATACTTTTCTCTGATGTGTAGTCATATAGTAATGTGTACATATATACATCAATTAAAAATAAAATATATGCATGCATTACATTTCTGTTGTAATAGGTTTATTTCATTATTTTAGAAGTTGAATACTATCCAAGTTTTTTCTTAAGCTGTGAAAGAGGGATAAATATATGTTATTGTATGATAATGAAAAAAAACTGCTTTGAATTTATTAAAGCACTTAAAGCAGTTGACATGTCTTTTATTTCTTTTGATTTTTGGACTAATCAAAACTGCAAGTAATACTAAGTACAATAAAACTGAATTCAAAACCCTTTCATGCAGTTTCACACAAAACACACACACTGGTGTGCGGTGAAACTCCTCAAACAGCCATGTTGAACTTTTGTTGCATTTCAAACACACTCAACATCAGAGCTGCAATTGCTTTAAGACTCATTATTCCTGCTTGATTGACACCTGTTGAATCAGATCTACTAAAAGGCTTTGCACAATGTAACATTAACAATTCTAGTCATTGTCAGTTCACCAAAATTATTTGTGAAAATGAAAAGAAAAGACATTTAAAAAATGTGCAGAATTATGACAGTTGAGTCCAACACTCTTGACCTTGTTGGAGTTAATGTTTTGTTTACACTAATTTTTAGTAAAGTTGTAATAAACTGCAGACATACTAATTCAGAACACTAGCAAAAAGCTCAGCAGTAATTTGCAACGCTGCAATAATCACATTCAAAATTGCAGTCAACACTGTAAAAGAGCCTCCAAGGTGGTTATCTGTCTGCTGCATATTCTAAATTTTTATTGTTGGTTTCACTGGTGTCACGGGAATAAATAAAACTCTGACTGGTTGCAATAAAAAAATTGCTGTAAGAGAAACTGTAATATTCTAACCTCAGCTCAGCTCTGGATTGGGTATTGGAACTGAATGATGTGTATTTGCTAATCATGTAACACCCATTCATATTTTACTTTTTCAATGTAGGTGTAAGATATGAAGTAATGAAACAGGCTAGTTGCTGAATAAGAAAGGACAGTAGCTAGTGAAGGTGTCATTTATAGTTCATAACCATTAAATACATTAGCAATGGGTTTAAATGTAGAAGCAGTCACCTACCAGAGAAAAGATTAGCTTTCTTTATCTTTAATCAGTTGAATACTTTGATGACATGAAGACTTTTATGTGAGGACTCAAAGTTCAGACTGCAAATTTTCAATTTTTTTTATTTTATTTTTATTTATTTACGTTTACAAACTATCATGTTGTATGAGAGCTATTGTCAGAGAACCTTGGTGCTCTGGAGCCATTAAGCTTGCTATTGTGAACTTCCTTTTGCTCTTCAGACATATTTTACTTGTTGAGGTCATCCTCCTCTCCTTTCCTCTTATTTTCTCTCCTGTCATTGGAGAGTGTGTATGAGTGTGAGCGTGAGTGACATTGTGTGAGTCGGAGGTGCAGTGTGTGTGTGAGTGGCATGGAATTTAACTTGGTTTCACACTTTTTGGGGGATTTTTTGTTTTCTCTTACTTTTTCTGTGTATGATCAGGTAAGTGTGGTTCGTGGTGCTTTTCATTTTAGTGGTCTGATTGGTGGCTTGTTTGAGGGTGGGATCTTCTGCGACGCCACCCCTCTCTATCATGGAGATGTCTCCATGTAGGACTTTCTGTTGGCCATGGGTGAGCAGGTATGACAAGATAATATTTCTTTTGATTCGCGAATGAACAAGGCTGTTGTTCTGTTCATGAATGAGGAACTTCATGTTCATGACTTCGTCGGACGTGGGATGTTTATGTGTTTGTGCAGGTGTCTGTTCCTTCAAAGCCCATTACTGTGTCCAGTGTTTACATGCTTATTTCTAATGATCAGCTTGAGGAAGAACTTAGTAGATTTGGAAAGTTTGACAGCAAGTTTAAAACTGTGAGTTTTGGGTGTAAGGATCCTAAACTTAAACATGCACAGTCTCTGAGATGGCAGGTGTTTGTGCTCTTGGATGCAAACTTTGGAAGTGTTTACAATAAAACATGGTGACAGTTCTGATGATGTATGAGAGTTCGGGGCAGATGAAATGTTTTGAATGTGGGGACGTGGGGCATAAAGGGTTTGTTTGTCCTCATAAACAGCAGGCAAGTGGGGCGGATGCTGGCATCACCGCAGATCTCAGCAGTGGCGCCGAGACCAGCTCTGTTGTCGGACTCCCTGCTGGCCTCTCCGCTGGCCCTGCTGTTGATTTTGTTTCCACTAATGTTGGGACCGATGATGCTGCTGGTGACACCACCACTGGTCCAGCTGGGACACTGGCAGCGGCGGCTGGCATTGTGTCTAGTATCACTTGACGATGGTTTTTCACAGGCAGATTCCAGTACTTCAGGTGCTGTCATCAAGGTTCATAATGTTCTATGAAGACCCTGAGTTGGTTGGAGTTTCATGTAGCCAGAGTCTAATTGAACTTCCTGAACAATCCCATGCAGACATTTTGACAGATGGTGCTGAACGTATACTATAAATGTTAAGGAGAGTTTAGGTGTGGATGAGCATGACATGGATTATGACTCTGACTCAAATGCTGCATTGGTTGCAGATACTTGCACAAGGACCAAGGATCTGTATTCCTCGTAGGAAATTAATAGCTTTTTGGATGAGAGTTTAAAAAAAGTCATTTAAAGTCAGTGATTCCTTTGGTGATACTTATAAGTTCATTCATTCTGTTAGTGTACTGAAGAGACTGGTGGGTTTGGACCTCTTGGATGAAAGGAAATGGTTCTGTCTTAAGGACTCTGAGAAAAGCCACTGCAGGTAAAATGAGCAGGAGGACTAGACAAATGAAATAATTTACATGATGATGCATCACTTGGGCTTCTTTCTTTACTACTTTCTCCTTTGTCCCTTTGCTGTTTCCCTTTTCTCTGATCTCCTTATGCAAGGCCTTAGAGTTGCAACCTTGAATATGAATGGTGGGAGGGACAGGCATTGGAGAGCACTGATTGGGGAAATTGCAGCCCAGAAACAACTTGATATATTATTTCTGCAGGAAACTTATTCTTACTCCAGCAGATGAGGTAGACTAGGGCTTGGGTTGAGACAGTAATTTTGTTCTCAGCCATGGCTCAAACTTCAGTGGAGGAGTAGCTACTTTATTTAGGAAGGATCAAGCTGTTCACATCCTTCCAGTGAACGAGGTTGGTCAAGGCAGAGTAGTGTTCATTAGGGCAGAGATAGGTGGTTCAGTGTTTTGTTTCGTAAATGTCTATGCTCTGAATATTGACATTGAGAGAGTTTCTTTTTTTGATAACTTTAACAATGAATTGCGAAACTGGCGTCAAGACAAGCTTGTTGTTGCTGGTGATTTTAATTGTACTCCAGATTTTACTCTGAACCCGAATCACAAGGAGCCTCATACACGTTCTTCTCAGAGCCTTAGGACTGTTATTACACAACGGTATTTATTGGACACATGGAGGGTTAAATTTCCATGAGTTAAACAGTATACATGGGTGTGAATTAGAGATGGTATGGTTACCACTTCAAGACTGGATTGGGTATAAATTTCAAGTAGTTTGAGCTCATGTGTTACTTGTAGTAATACAAGCCCTATTGGATTTTGGGACCATCATCTAGTCACTGCAAGCTTCATTATCTTGCCAGGTGTTGGGTTTAGGTCATATTGCCATGTTAATAATATACTTCTCCAAGTTTGTGTTTTCTCTTGTGACACTTAGAGCTGTGGATCTTATTAGACTTTCCCCTTTTTATGCATCTGTTTTGCAAACGTGGCAGGTTTTATGAGTTTCTCATGTCCTAGATGAGACTCCAGGCGTGTGGTAGTTTGAGGAGCCATTGTTTTTCAACACTTTCCTTCCCTCTCCAATGATGGAATCCTCAAGTCTGCAGGTTTGGCTCAGGGAGGCAAGATGCACGAAGCTCCGTCATCTGCTGCAGATGATGGCTACATCAGTGGAGACGTTAAGGCAGCTTTTGAACATCACCTCTGTCAGACTGATTGAAAGACTGGTGACGGACGTCTGATCTACTCTGTCTAATCCTTTGATGATTTTTGAGAGAACACAACTGTCTGACCGTTGGGATGAGGAGGGTGTATATGGCTTACCCACCTTATCCGTTGCCCCTGCAATGGGAGGCTGATGTGACACGGAGGGTTACCTACTGTCTTTTGTGAGCCCTTGTCTGGATATTTCTGTCATGTGCCGTGAATATTCTGCTCCTGCTGCTGTTTGTCTACCCTCCCCTTCTGTGTTTCCGGTCATCCCTCCCACCTGGGCGTGGCCACTGCAGTCTACACACCTGACAGCAATCAACTCTCCAGTATAAGAGGAGCAGTTCTTCAGCTACTCCTTGCCAGTTTGTCAAAACTACATTCCTTGTCAGTTTTAGCACTTGGTCAAGATTTCTTTTATTGGAATACTGCTTTCCTGTTTCTCTGCCTATGTCCAGAGCCTGCCTGCCTTGCTGCTTGAAATCCTGTCTGCTTGTCTGAGTGCCTGGCTGCCCGCCTGTTCCTCTGCGTATTGTGAGATATCCTGCCTGCCTACTGGGACCTACTCTCTACCTTTACCTACCTGTCTGCTGGACTATCAACCATTTCCACCAGAACTTGGATATTCAATAAAGACTGTAATCACTCCTCTGTGGTTTCCTGCAATTGGGTCCTTTCCGTGATCCGTGACAGTTTCAGTTTCTGCAAAAGAAAGTGGTTTATCAAATCTGTGTGAAGATCCTGCACCCAGGTTCTTTGATGGGTTTGAGGGAGTCGGGGTGGACTGAATTTTTTGACCAGGCGTTTCCCTGGGAGGCAGTTGGTGGTCCCTGTACAAGCTGCCCATTGAAAAACGGACAGCAGGCCTCTAGTGGAGGACTGTATGTGCGTCTGTAGCTATGAACAGATACAGAACACACCTGGATCCCAGTGGGGAAGGTGGTTTTATTTTGTTCAGCAACTGAGTTGCTGCCACATTTATTTGTGGAGTGTCCCTGTCTTCTTTATTCCTGAAATGTTCAATAAAGGACTTGTTAAAACAAAAAACTTCTCCTTTCCAGTATCCAGCAGAGAGCGATGTCCAAAGGCCAGTGGACTAGAGAGCCTGGCTGCGTTGGTGCATTCTGTGGAGGAAACTCCTGATCCCATCTCCACTACCATCAAAGGAACTATTCCAGCCTGGATCAATGGGAGCTTCTTGAGAAATGGTCCTGGGAAATTTGAATTTGGGAATGACAGGTGCACAGGAACACTTTTAAAACGCCATACCCAACTATGCTAGAATCTACTCAGCTTCACTCGTGTAACACTGCAAACAATCCACTGCAGACTGAGATATAGGTTTTTGCTTAACATAAGACAGATTCACATGCAATAATTTTTTTCTAGTCCCCGTCTTTCAACTTTACTTTTGCACAAATGTCCTAGTAAGAAATATTAATGCCTTTAATTTTTGCTCAGATACACCCACTGGTTTGATGGCATGGCCATGATGCACCGATTTCACATCTGCGAGGGTAAAGTCACCTACAGGAGCTGTTTCCTAAGAAGTGACTCATATGTCCTCAACTCTGAGAAGAACCGCATCGTGGTTTCAGAGTTTGGGACATTAGCCATGCCCGATCCATGCAAGAACATCTTTGCACGCTTCTTTTCCCGGTTCCAGATTCCAAGTATGTGTGTCTCTCATATTTGCCACATATCTTAAAATTAAATCCATAGCACCAGAAGTGACAAGTCCAGGACAAAACCATCTGTTTTTGCCTTGGTAACAAGGCATCTGGATCAAATTACCAAAGGCACACTATAAATCAAACAAATTGCCAGAGAAAAAAAAATAATATATGGGTATACTTTACTCCATTGTGCTCATAGTCTTGACTGTGTGTGACATATTCTGAAGGGCTAGTGTGTTTTTGATTGAGGGAGAACAAGTACAAGTCAATATTTGTGCATGTATGCTGGGAGGGCAAGATCAATCTGAAACACGACACAGCACTTTTTTAAAAGAAAAAGTAAAAAGATAGGGATTGATTTAAAAATTAGTTTCCAGAGATGTATGTGAGAAAGATGAAAAAATACTGTATATTCTTAACATCCACATGTGCAAACAGAAGCCACGGACAATGCTAGTGTAAACTTTGTCAAGTACAAGGGAGACTATTATGTCAGCACAGAAACCAACTACATGAGAAGAGTAGATCCACAGACCCTGGAGACCAAAGAGAAGGTGGGTTGCTATAGTACTGTATTAAGTCTTGTTTTAAACAAGATGAGTAATCCAAATGACAAAGAATAATGAAACATGTATTATGATGCTGATTTATTTCAATTCAGGTGGACTGGAGTCAGTATGTGGCCGTCAATGCAGCTACAGCTCATCCACACTACGATCGTGAAGGGGCCACATACAACATGGGCAATTCCTACGGAAGAAGTGGTAACCTTGTTTTACTGTTTCTTTGGTATCCAAGATATCCGAAAAGTTTTCTTCTCATTATTTGTATAACCAGAAGATTGCAGAAATGTTTTCCTGCATTATAAAGGAGAGGGTTTTGATGTGTGATGCAAACCTCTAACTGTGTATTCATTACTATTTACACCATATTACTGTATATATTTTACAGCAAATAGGCTTGATATATGTGTTTTTGAACATAACACAGTTGTGCAGTATCACATTTGCACAGTCTACAAATATCACAGCTCAGTGTGGTGCAAAACAGAGGCGTGGAATGTTTTTGAAGCAATGTAGCAATATTGTAATTCTTTTTTAAACCTGTTTCATATTTTAATTTTATTATTTGAAAAGGCAGACATAGGTATTTGATGATTTTTGAAATTCAGGAACAGAGCACTATTTACAATTTATGAGCTTTTATTGTGAAATTGCTGCATTTTGTGCTGCGTCCCAGAGTAGATATTACATTTTCTGATGTGAGACCACACTGTGAAATCACCCTCAAATGGGTTTTCATTTTGAAATACACAGAAAACTCATGAATCCATGTTTGTGTCTGTATAAGTTAGTTAGGCCTACCCATGTGTACATATGTCTGTTTGTTTGTGGTTTATGTCTTTGTGACGCAAACAAGGTCCTTCATTTTGTTTTCAAGTGAATATGTAATTCTTTTTCATGTCCAGCACTTGATTTCCTTCAATTTTCCTTTTGGTTAGTACACATAAATATAAAAGTCATCATTACAATCATAATAACAATCAAGACAATATTTATTTTTACCTCCTTATTTTTACTTGTGACAGACTTTTTTTCCTAACAAGTAGCACACAATAACATGACACCAAATATGATTTTGGACTTCCTTAAGGTTTTTTCTACACCATCATTCGTGTCCCCCCTCCTGAGGAGAGGACAGGAAAGGAAGACACAGCAGACCTGAGCGGAGCCAAAGTGGTCTGTTCCATCCGTGCGGCTGAATCCAGAAAACCTTCTTATTATCACAGTTTTGGTGAGCTTCAACCTTAACATAACTAGCAGCACCATGTTTAAGTTATCGATATGCAGAATAAATAATGAATTACAAAAGATAAATTTCATGAGGAATTTTTTAAAAACTGATTTTTAAAACCATACTCAAACAATTGCTCATTTGAATTTGCCCGTTTTTTCTTTTCTTTTCTTTTTGTTATGTTGTCTTTTTGTTTAGCTCTCATTGCCCCCCTCATAACTTTTCCCTCCAGCTCACACACAAAGCAATATTTTCACTTGGAGAATTAGAAAAAAATTAAATCTTTTGAACTGACCCACAAGCTGAAGATTATATTGTATATTTTTAAAACTAGGAACACATAATTGTCATCTTACTGTTTTGTTTATTTGGTTGTAATTTGGTCTTTACAAGTCTTTGTTTTTTATTATCTATCTAAAAATCAGTTATAATTCTGACAATATACAGTTATATTTGATAAATTATGTTCTGCTCTTTGTGGGAGTTCTCAAACAATTCCAGCAGGAACACGATCCCGACTGGGAGAACCAATCCCTCTGATAAACAAACACGTGAAAATAGGTTGTAGTAAAGTCAATTATTGAATGGTTGGCACATAACATGGAGGCTCTGGCAGCAGAGGAAGCTACAGCAGCATTTGCACCACTCTGAAAGTTAAATGTAAAGGAGTGAGGTTGCAATTGGTTACACATAATTTGACTGGATGTTAGAGATCAGCTAATACCCAAGAGAGTGACAAAGTAGCCATTGTTAATGGAGCGCTGAGTTAAAGGCACAAAGCTCAAAGACCGTTATTTGGCTGATATGGCACACTGTTGCTCCATTTGCTTTTTACACATCACCAGTTCCCCGATCATCTCAGTCTATATTTCTGGCAGACCACCCATGCTCTGCCAGACTTTTGGGCACCAAGAAATCCCACAAGTGAGGAAACATTGTACAGTGCAAATCACCTTATATTACATTTCTCAGTAGTGTTGCAACTGACTGCAGCTTTGTGTTTTCATGTGTAAAGAACAACATTTTAGTTAGAAATTTTCCAGAAAACACATAAGCATAATCTGGGGAAAGAAACATTTCACTTGGAAATTGACTTTGATGGATTTATTTCCTGCAAAGTTGAAGATTACTTCTGAGAAGAATAACATAGCATGACTGATATTACTGCAAGCCATCAAATGCACTTGTAAATGAACAACATAAAGTATGGCTGCTTGTAAACTTTGCCCTCTGTTTAAACACAGAAAAATAAGTCACAAAACAAACTTTATTGACAGTTCACATGGGTTTGCAATGATTTGTCAAGATGTGTTCAATTTCTTTGTATTACTTAATCATTAAAATACCACAGAACTTTTTTTTGAGAATAATAAAAATATTTATAATGATAACAATTTAAGAACTTCTATGATCACCTTATAAGATCAAATAAAAAGAATGCAAACATAAGTAAATGAAATATTAAAAAATGAAGAGAACACAAATTAACAGAGAACAAAAAACAGAACTTTAAACAATCAGTTATATTTGGAATATTCTAATTTGGAATTAAATAAGTGATCAAATTTAAACAAACATTCTTTGAAAACAGAGAGAAAATTTCTGGTGGTATAGAGTCCCGTAGATTGTGAACAGAGTGGTTGAAAACTATATCTATCATGTTGTCAAATGCACAAGTAGTACAGAGGCAGATGGAAAAAGAAGACATGAAGGTACTGTGGGAATGTTAATGTGCAGAGTTAAGACAGGCATTGAAGGATAAGGTTATGGATGAGTTTGAGGCTTAGGAGCAGAATCCTGAAACTGATACAATATTTGACTGGAAGCCAGTGAAGCTGCTGAAGGACAGGAATGATGTAACTGAAGGAGGGTGTTTTAGTAATAATGAAAGCAGAAGAGTTTTCAACCAGAAAAAGTTTATGGAGGGATTTGAGAGACAACCTAAATAGGGAGTTGCAGTAATTGGTATGAAAGGTGACCAGAGTGTGAAAAAGAACTGCAGTGCTGCTGGGTTTGGGAGATGGAAGGAGGTGAATAATATTGCCAAGATAGAATTTTTTTTTTCACTTTTTAAAAATAATTTTCCAACATATTCCTTAAACTATTAAATAATATCATACAATAAAAGAAGAATCTGTGATGGACTGGCTCAGTTTTTATTTGATAATGTTTACTAAGTTGTATTTACAGTCATATGCTGACATCACCTCTTTGAAATACCATCATTATATTGTGGCATTCTAGCTGGATCCCAAACCTGAGACTGACCAGTGCCAAAAGGTTTTATTCACTCAACACTCAATGCTCAACACTTATTTTGCTTTTTTTTCTATTGGATTGTGTGGTTGATTTGTAGGATTTGACAGAACAAAAGATGAAACATCTCTTTATAATAAAATACAAGTCAAAGTGAATCTAAGAATCAATGTGTTTGTATGGTTTCGGGATTGTATGATGCATCTTTCTTTATATTGTTGTTCTTTAAATCACATTTCCTTATTTTGGTTCCCAGTTATGTCGGAGAACTATATTGTGTTCGTTGAGCAGCCAATCAAGTTGGACTTACTGAAGTTCATGCTGTACAAGATACAGGGAAAGAGCTTTCATAACATCATGTCTTGGGAGCCTCAGTATGACACCATTTTCCACTTGGTCAATAGGCACACAGGCAAGGTATGTTAAAATAAGTTATAGACAGTCCTTCTGTTACTTTAGGAAACATATACTGGGTCTAAATGCCATAAATGCAGAAAGACATTATTTTCCATCTTTTAGGAGGATTAGACAACTATTTTCATGTACAGTTCTAGAGTACAAAGAGAGAAAGTACAAGTACAAAATTGTTTTGTTAATTAACTTGAAATAATCCTAGATGATTCTTAAATAAATTTACAGAAAAAATACCTTTTTTCAAATATATAAAAATAAATGTATCTTTTCTGAACTGTAATCTCAGTTTTGGGATTTTCTATGCCATCATATTTTCTGAGTACAATAACGTGCCAAACAGTAAACACACATGCTCAACTGCTAAAAAGTCAGAAGAAATAGGAATAGCTGTGTTGATCTTCATGCACGATTATCTTTTTTTTCCTCGTTCATTTTGTTGAAGTCACATTCGGATTGTGTAGCCTTTCTTCATACATTGTTACTCTCAATTTCTCTGTCTCATTACCCAGAACACCTATTAAGCGTACAAACTTTCAAAAAGTTAAGGTGCACCATCATATCAGTCATGCCAGGGAGGGAGCCTGCTTTCAAACATTTAAAAACAGCAGACCTCTAGCTTCTTGTTTGAACAAAAGCTTTTGTAACCCCATATTATTTTCTTTCTGTTGGACAGGCAAGTGAAGTGAAGTACCGTGCAGCACCAATGTTCACCCTGCATCAGATCAATGCCTTCGAAGACAGTGGCTTCTTGGTTATGGACATGTGTTGTGGGGATGATGGTGCAGTCATTGGGGACTTCACCCTGGAAAACCTACGACGAGACTCAGGAGAGGAGATAGACAAGGCAAATGGATTCAGTTTGGTTTGACGTTAGTGGGTAGCTAAGTTTAAAATTATTGTTTACAAAACTGAAACACAAATATTTTTCACAACATTATTTTCAGATATTTTTGCTAGCATTATCCTTTCATAGCATAGAAGCCTATTCTTTTATCAGTATTGTGTAAATGATTACTAAGGTCATATTGCAACTTTTTTAATTCAAAGGAACCCCACATATTGGAGTTTCTCATGTTGTTTGATTTCATTTTGCAGTTTTACAACTCATTGTGCAGAAATCTCCCAAGGAGATATGTCCTGCCTCTGAACGTGGATGAAAAAGCTCCTTTGGACCAAAACCTTGTCAGTCTGCATAACTGTAAAGCCACAGCAAAGAAGACAAAACCCGAGGAGGTAGGATTAAAGCTGCGTTCAGAGTGCAGTATAATGCTAGCATTTTCAAAGTAATATGTTTAACTGTAAAGGCCCAGGCCTATAATCATTTTAAATGCAGCCAATTCACTCCCACACACTCTGCGCAATTACCCAGCATGATGAGATAAATTACTTTCTGTACAACAGTAATTTCATGACTTGCAGCAGGTGGAAATAATGTCCAACAAAGCAGGTGAACAATTGCTTTTTGATATCTCATGTGTGGCTAGTACATACACTCTCTGCCCACCCTTTTCTTATGGCACAAAAAAAAAAAGGTTTTAACACTGAAAGAAAAGCTAATGCTGTAGTTGTCATGGCAATGTGAGTGCCACTCTCCTCAGTCACTTGTTAGAGTTGAGTTATGCAAAGGTAAGAAGTGAAAAAACAGCTGTGGAACTGCTGGTGGGTACCAGGGTTGCTGGAATAAATACCAGTTTTTAAAAAAGGAAGAAAAGAAAAGTGCTGCAACTGAAATCGATTTGGAACAACTTTTTTTAAGCAGATTAATTTGTTCTTAATTAAGGAATATTCAAAAACTAATTTACTTTTTCATTTGTCTTTTAACCTTGAGGAAAAACAGATAATTGATTTTTCTATGACGATATTGTAAATCAACTCGGGTAATTGACATCATCTGCCAAAAAAGAAAAGTCCCTGATGTGTATTGTATGCTGATCCAACAGATTTATCTCACTCATGAAGAGCTCCACAATGATGAGCTGCTGCAGTATGGTGGCCTTGAGTTCCCTCAGATCAATTACAACAAGTACAATGGCAAACCTTACTGTTACTTTTACGCATGTGGCTTTGGACACGTCTTTGCTGACTCCCTGCTCAAGATGGATGTCCACACCAAAGAGCTTAAGGTACTCCACTAGTCAGAGACTACTTAGATGGAGTTCATTGTTAACTGGCCCTGGTATAATCACATCAAAGTTCTTTCTATAGCAGGGGATTGTGAATTGGTTTTCTAACATGAAACAGCCCAGAGTAAATGTATAATCTCCCCTGTCTAGGTGTGGCGTTATCCTGGCTTGTACCCGTCTGAGCCTATCTTTGTTGCTGCGCCCACAGCTGCTGAGGAAGATGATGGAGTGGTCTTGTCTGTGGTCATCACACCTAGAAAAGTAATTTAGCAACTCACATAAATTTACACTCTAAAGAGGAAAAAACTTCAGTATCATTAATTTGAGTGATATTTATCATATTACATACAGTCATGTAATCCTATGTTTTGTTTTGTTCTTTTATATGTAAAAAACATATAAATCACATGTTTGTAGCTGATCTCAGTATTAGGCAATTTCAACCACAGATGAACCATAACATATAACTTTTTTCACCATGCCATAATAAAGGCAGAAAGAAAAGAAAAAGATCATATGGACAATACCAAATTCTCCAAGATTCAACAGCTTGCAGATCCACTTTTGACTGGAATAACTTGAAGAATTTTTTTCCCTTTTATGATTTGTCATCCATCCACCCATCTTCTTCTGCTTATTGAGGGTCTGGTTGCAGGGACAGTAACCTAAGCAGGGAAGCCCAGACTTCTTACTCCCTAGCCAATTTGTCCAGCTCATCTGGGGGTATCCCAAGGCATTGACTGCTCAGCAGAGGAAAATAGTCCCTTTTCAGTTTCATTCCTCTCTCTCGGTCTCCCAAGTTGTCTTTGAGGAACTTTGGCTTATTGTCCACTTCACAGATGGCTTCAAATTTGCTTCTAGAATATTGTATTTGAAAAAAGACACACACACATCGCCCCTCCACCACCATGCTGGACAGTGGGCATGAAATATTTCTGCTGAAACACTGAGTAATGAGGCTAGAAAAATCCACTTTGGTCTCATCTTTCAATGGGACATTTGATTAGACATCTTGTGGACTGTTCAACCACAGCTTGACAAACCTCAGCTGTACTTCCATGTCCTTATCAGACATAATAGACTTTGTCCTGTCAACTGCTCCAAACAAATGGTTCTTGTTCAGTCTTCTTGTAAGGTACTGACCATATATACTGTATATATATATTATATATATATGTACAAAAAAATAATCCAAAATGGAAAAACAGATTGTGAGGAACTAAGGATACCCTTCCCACATCTAAAGGATAAGATGTTATGTAGCCACCAGCTGCAGGTAATGAATTGCACTTTGCAATCACTTGATCAGTTGATCACCTGTAAGTGTGACCTTTACAAAAGTCGTCTATAAAAGTCAGTGTTTTGGTGGCTTGGAGCATCAGTATGGAAGTACAATAAGTCCATTTCCAACAGGACCTGGGCACATCGCTGTCATTGAATAAACCATGAACTCCTTTGTGTACCAGAATAATCAAGTGCCAAAGGTGAAGCCATCGATCCAACAACTAAAGCATAGCTCAAGTTAGATCATGTGGGATGATAATGATCCCAGGCAAAGCAATAAATTACAGAGAATGGCTGAAAAAGAAAAGCGTGAAGTTATTACGATGCTTCTGTCAAAGTCCAGACCTGAACAAGCATAAATGCTTTGGCAGGACTTTAAGAGAGCTGTGAACAAACAAATGACTGCAAACCTGAATGAACTGAAGCAACATTTGTAAGGCTAATTGACCA
>JAOWBL010000024.1:8008449-8025277 GCA_028564865.1 Zenarchopterus dispar | reverse complement strand
AATCAAATAGTAAATTTTGGAGACTGCCCATATATACTGAGCAACCTTTCCATGTTTGTGAACATATTTATTTGTGTGTGTGTGTGTGTGTGTGTGTGTGTGTGTGTGTGTGTGTGTGTGTGTGTGTGTGTGTGTGTGTTCACTAATGACAACACAGCCCCAGGTTCTTTTTAATGCTGAAAATAGTGGTCTGACCAGGTCAGGGTGAATGACTCATGACCAAAAAGAGAAAAAAAGGGCAAGAAATGTGCAATGACTGTGATTCACTGAGTGGACAGTTGTGATGTAAACAGCACAGACAGGACAACTTTGGACACATTTCTCCCAGTAAATACTTAAGTGGATTAGCATACCTGAGGGAATTGTAGCTCTCATCACAAATGCAGTGAAGCAAAACGTACTATTTTATCAAGCTCCACTGTTTGTGGTGGGACCTGTGACTTTTGGGAAATAGTTTAGATGTCCAAGATAAGAATGGAGCCTATCCAGTTGAACGGGGTGTGTGATAGTCTCTCATATCCGTACACAAAATGGACTGCAGCAGGAATTATGTGGCATGCTGTAAAGATAGTTGATGCCTTAATGAGTCATGAGTGAGAACTGGTTGCTATTCAGAGCACCTGTTGTCAAGACCAGGGAACAGATGTTACATACACTTTCACAGTTTGATGCAACTCACTATTGGCAGTGCTGTATAGTCAAAATGGTGCCAAAAATCCAACCTTTTTTTTCGATCTGTTTTTGTGTAGTGTTTTTGTTTATCTATGATGCACATGAAGTTTTTAACTAAGCCACTGCCCCTCTGTCTCTGTCCATAGGTCCAGGCTGGCCGATTACATAGCAAACTGCTGGGTGACTCAACACACTATGGGCATCTGTCCCAACCAAGACAATCATCAAGCCTGCTTGAATTCTTATGCAGGGCTCATCGGTCAGTAAAGGGTTGTGAGTGACACTGTGATCGATGAAGAATCTGTTTGAGGGAAGGAGGGAGTGAAATGGGTGGATTCACACTGATGTGCACTTAATTTTTTTTTTTGCGGGGGGGGGGGTGGGGGGGGGTACAGTTACATACATAGGGAGATTAAGCTTAATGGCTTAGAGTCTAGAAGAAGAAACAACATGACAGGAGTTAGGTATCCTTTTATCACTAAGACCAGGCAGAGCAGAAGGTTTTTTTTCTCTCTCTATCCACTTTTTTTTTCCTTTTTACACCATTCTGGACTGATAGCTTAACCAGCACACTGGACAGCAGTTGAGTACCAGAAGTAAATTAGGGAGTGAGTGTTTACTTAATTAAAACATTTGACGACCATCTGTTTGGTCATAATAAACATGCAACCACTGATGCATTCATATTTTCTGGCCTCAGCTGGCACCTAGGTGATGTTGTGGAGGGATATCAAAGCTGAAAAAGATTTCAAATTTACATAGATGTATTTGTATTATTATTATTATTATTAGTAGTAGTAGTAGTGGTAGTAGTAGTATTGTTATTATTTATTATTATTATCATTTTTTATTATATTATTGTAGGTCAATGCCCCCTTGGCTTTTGGTCTTGCAGTACAAGTAATAATGTGCCCAGTGCTACATAACATAGCTCTAACATTCATATCTCCAGCTTAAAACATTGACAGAGAGGGATTTCAAAAATAAAATACTTCTGTGATGTAATGGTTTATTTAAACAAGAAGTACTGTTATGAAAGCAATTCCCTTGTAAAACATTATATATAACAATGACCTCCTTTGCATATAAAACAGCGCTACAAAATAGTTCCTGTAAACTCTAACAGAGTGAAGCCATTCCTGTGACCAACATTTTGTTGCCCATTTTACATACAATTTGCAATAAATGTAGTCTATTACTGTCCATTAGTGACCTGTACCTGTCTGTCCTAATGGGTGTATTTTTGTGTGGATGTCTTTACAGGGACAGAAATGACCCCCAACTATGTAGACAGCAGTGTCTCCAACTGGACAATCTCCCCGTGGTGCACCTGCAAAGGCAGTGGAAACCAAGAAGAAGACTGTTTGAACTTCTTGCGCTATTTCACCAATAACACATGCCTAAGTAAGCAAATCCAACACATGCATACTCTGCATACATCAAAATGTGTTTTGCAACTGATAGGGGTCCAATAGTCATCTAATATTGATGACAGCAAACGTGTGAGATGCTAACATGAAAGAAGAGCCAGGAACTTCAGCCTAATGCAACTTTAATGGGGTTTATGTCAGATTCTGCTTGAAAGTGTTGTTAAGGCCTTCAACAAGGAATCTGTCATTTTACTCGGGAGCTGAAGTTGGTTTGGACAATGTTGAGGGACATGTTGAGATTGTCTTACATTTTATTATACTGTTAAAAAAAAGAAAAAAAATCAGCATTTTAGAAGTGAATAAATACAATGTGTTTAGATTAGGTACAAAGAAGCAAAAGGAAGGTGAAGTGATTACTAAAAATGTTCACTGGTGAACAGGTGGTAAGATGGAATATTGCATTTGAGCTTTGGCTTGAAGTCCTAATAAAAAAACTTGTCTGCTATATAGCTGAATACAACATCTTCTCAGGCATTCCTTTATCCACTGATTAAGTTGGAATTAAACATTCTTCGTTTCTCAGAGGCAAGTAATTTTTTTATCACTTGTCATCCCTCTTGTGGGCAAGATCTGCCCAGACTTTAATACAAAAGAAACCATTTGCATGTCATTTTCACATTTAATCTGAGAGGGCTTATCCTTTATAGAAGAAAAAAGTCATGAAAAAGAACAGACTAGCAGAAATGGAATAAAAGGGAAAGCTATGGTAAAATACATTTCATTTGTACAACTAATATATAACACTTGTGGTGCAGCATGACAGCGTGGTTATTTTCAAATGTCCTTATGCTTTTTCACTCTAATGTGAAATATGGCAGAGCTCCTTCCTTCTTATGGCGTAGGGAGCAGTGTCATCAGCCCGACAAGACACCATTGCCTATAACATGTTCCATTGTGTGAATAATGCTTTCAGACCATTTCAATAGATTGCTGGGTTACCATTTTAGCTGAGTGTGCAAAATGAGGGATGAGGCTGGGAGCTGAGGAGGCGTCTTGAAAAATAACACAAAATGCAGCATCTCCTCTCTGCAGTCGAGGGGAACAAGTGATAAACTTTCACTTCCACTGGGGATGAGGATATACACAAAAACATAAACTCAGTATACAGTGCAATACATATTCAACCCCCCTCATTCTTCAAGACATTAAAATAACATTTTTTGAATAAAGAAAATCTGAGCTGTATCCTCTGCCCTGGTACACGGGCTTAAAAATATAATATTACCTCCCAAAATTAATCTTTTGGGAGGTAATATTGACTTATTGTTTTAAAAGAATAATAAATAAATAATTCTCTAAAATAAATCCAAAAGCTTAGTTATTCTTCCCAAATAGTTGTTGATTAGTCATATCATTATTGGACTTTTATGACATCCTATGGATGCCCAGTAGCTATGGAGATTTTTCTTCCAACATTTTAGCTATTTCATCCTTTTAATGCCACCAATGTTTATGTTCTCTTTAAATTTTGACTTAAAGGATTTTCAGTAGGTTTCAAATCAGAACCACTGATCCCACTTAAAGTAACAGTTTGTAAACTAAACTTTACTATAATTTACTTTTTAAAAAATCATGTGCAGAAACACACTAAAGTCAACTTTTCCAACATATTTGCAACCATCCATTAAGTTTTGTTTATCCACATTTGGGTTCCAGAGACAATCTAACAAGAGAAGCCCAGGGTGAATGTTTTTCTACCTCTACATAATTTTCACATAAGGTAAAATTATATAAAGGAAAGAAATGTATGTATAAATAGTGCCATGAACTTTTGATTGATGCCCACAATAGTCAATGGCCTTCACAGCCATCACTTATGCTTTTTAGCACCTAGCACTGTCTGGACTTCTGAGCATACCTTCTGAGCTGTGAAAAAAAGACCTAACCATGTATAGTCATTCATATTTTTAAAAGAATATGTTTTTGTTGCTCTGTTAATGTTAGTGAGACACCGTCATGGCTGGCTTTCGGTTGGCCCGGAAGGGTCCGAGAATTAACCTTATCTAAGAGCAGGTAGTTTATACTAACAAAACCATCAGTTAAATGCAACATTTTAAGATGAGCTCCTGTTGCGAATGTTGACCAGAAGCTCCACAGCTCCACAAGTGTAAACCCACCAAAGGAGCCAGGAGCCACAGCAGATCATTTCAGGACCCTGCTCAGAAACCTGCTGGAACTCACAATTAATCAATCCACAACGTCTGCCCACAACGGGTCTAACCGGGTCTAACCCATCTGAGTAACAGGGGGTCGCATCTGAGCTCTGCTAGTCCTCCTTTAACCTCTGGAAACACACATTTTGGATGTTGGTTTGGTAGTAACTTGAAATTAGGAAGATTGATCAGACTGAATGTAAAGCAATATTATTTTGCACCATAGGTTTCCAGAAACTAAGTAAGCAAAGCTGATATGGCTAACTGTGACTGTCATAAGGGTGTCTCAACTTCAGCAGTACAAGAGGGAAAGAGGTTTCAAAAGCACTCTTCAGAGAACCTTTGAGTGACATCACAGGTTTTTTTCCTCTTTCTCTTATACAATCTATAGACTAATATGAGTTTTCTTTTTGAAACCCTCTATGCAATATCAGAGGAGCAGCGGCCCATTGATTAATTAATCTGTATTGTCAGTAGACTGACTCATTACATATGTCTCTGTGTTATTCCCACCCCCACCCATGGCAAAGGGCGGTCAGAGTTCAAAAGTTCAAAAGTGGATAAACAAAGCAAAAGGAAGAATATAGGAGAAGCAGAGAAAATACAGGCCCCCCCAAAAAGTAAACATGCTGAGGCCACAAAATTAGCAAAAAATATACAGATTTTCCCATTAGGCCTAGCATCTCCAGCATCCATCTGTGCTAGCATGCAGCTGAAGGGAGGACAGCAGGTAGATGAAGGACTTGAGAAAATAAATTGGGGAGCAGAGAGAAAAGTTTGGAAGTAGCAAAGAAGAGCATGCAGGTAAAAATAGACAGAGAAAATAACATTCGGATTTGTGTTGAGATCTTAATGATAATCTTGAGTAACATTTATTCCATTAAAATGGATGATTAATAAGGCTGATCAGTGACACTACCATCAGCAGCGTCAGTCAACCAGCCACTTCATCTCCTTTCATTGTGTTCAATTTTATTGTGAAATGATAGGTGTGGATATGAAAAATTAAAATACAAATATAAATTAATTAATCAAATTAAAAAAGAAACAACAACAAATCTATGAGCAAGAACTAGCAAGAAAGCTTTGTCAGTAGATTCATTTTGTACAATGATACACCAGTTCACAAGAGTCAATAGTAAAGTAAATAGTTATGTGAGGGAAAAATTTTGCTGGACTTCATATAGAGCATGTAAAGATCTACTGTTAAGAACATTCAACAATATTTATATAATTGTTAGCACATTCCAGTAAGTAAACACAATAATCTTTTGGCTTTTGTTGAAAATGATACCCTATTTATATTGTCAATTAATAATAATTAATAGATTTTAATGAGGTAGAGCCATAAATTAACTTATTGTACACTCTGTCAAGGAAAACTACATTTTATCATGTTAATTTTAAAATTGTGGTGTGGTGTGGACTACATATTTAATTCTAGTACACCCATAAAATTAATCTTTTGACAAAGTTAACTTTATTGCCAGTTCTTAGTACATTCTCCAGGGTATGGATATCATGTACTCCACATGATTGGGAGTCAGTCAAAAGTGAACAGGTATGCTGATACTTTTTGATTATCAGGCAGCCAGTCAACAAATGAGTAGCCTGCTAGACTTCCACTAGTCCACTTGGTACCATCACCATCATGCTAAAGCACTTCTTTCCCCTTCTGGGGATCCTGACTATTTGCCAGAATCTTCTTGAAGTCAGATGAAAGTAATTTTCCATGGCCTCGCTAAATTCCTCCCACATCCAAATGTTTGCC
Organism: Zenarchopterus dispar; assembly: GCA_028564865.1. Taxonomy (NCBI): domain Eukaryota; kingdom Metazoa; phylum Chordata; class Actinopteri; order Beloniformes; family Zenarchopteridae; genus Zenarchopterus; species Zenarchopterus dispar. The sequence continues at coordinate 8,019,251 of JAOWBL010000024.1, read as the reverse complement.
TCAGCAACAGCAGAGGCCACAGTCTGCTTGACCTATCAGTTCCTTTCTGCTTCTTTTGAAGTCTCATGTGCTAACTGCACCTCTTCAGCTTTACATCTTCCCTTACTCTGGGTGTCCACCACAAAGTTTTAGGATTGCCTCAATAGCAGACACTGACAGATTTGCAGCGGCAACACTGGGCAGTTGGCTCAACTATGGAGGGACAGATTATGACTCACTCAGACTCAATGCCCCCACCTCCTCCAAGGTACAGCTGATGCTCTGTTGAAGGTCACTTCTTTTCTAACATGACTGTCAGATTTAGATCATTACTCTGCTGGAAAAGTTCTATAATTTCTCAGAATCACAAACACACTGATGTCATCACTGTCATTTTAAAATTGATCTCGTACAGAAAGAATTCAAAATGACGGTCACTTGTCCATAACACAAAAAAATCCATCTCCTTTCTAGCCTGGTGTAACTGTTGAAACACAACCTTGGCTGTTCCACCCACCTTGTCTTACTCACCAATAGTTTTCTGCTCTAAACATTGTTTTTGAGATTGAGATGTCTTGGGCATACTTTTTGCCTTTTCTTCAACATATAAAATGTTTCACCGCATATTCCTGTTTATTTGATTCTATGAATAGATTTGATTCCTTCCTCGCCACTTTCATTTCCACTTTTAGTCTATCAAATTACTGATGGAAAAATGCAGCATATTAATAGTTAAAACCATGTCTTAAGCAAATTATATATCATCTCCTGATCGCTCTCCATTTGCTCCTGTAATACAAATCATTCTAATAATAAAAAATGCTGTTAAGAAGACAGAAAGTAATTAGAAATATACCATCTTTAAAAAAACCTTTTTTTTAAAATGTGTTTTTCCAAGACAATGTCCAGCTTGTTTTCTTCTTCTTTTTGTTTGTTTGCTTCTGTTTTCTCACAGAAATGTTGTTCCTCAGTCTTTGAGATCTTACACCACATGTTTTATTGACTCCAGTCTTCTGCCTTCTCTCAGCAATGGTGCGCAACAGCTTGTCTGCAGATGTGAGAGCACCAGTGGAGGTGTTAGGGGCTGAGAAGGTCCACAATTTAGTATAGAGTATGGCTACTCACTTGCTTGAAAACAAAACTTAAGATTTTAAAATCAATTCTTCACACCACCAGTTACAAGTCCAGTGAAGCTAAAATAATGGAAAGGTGTTATTTCATTGTCAGCATTATGACCTCACCATCAGTGTCAATACATCATTAACAAGGGTTTTAGTATTGCAGAAATGAGGAAAGGCTTCATTTTGGGAATATTGTAAAGATCATAGTAGTTTTGGCAAAGGTACTCAGGGGAAACAAAACGGTAGCAATCACTCAAAAAAGATTTAAACCTGCCAAGCGCAGCCCACTTCATGCCCATACAGTTCACTATGAAACAGAATTCCATAAATGATGGTACCAAACACTTCAGAGAGATACTATCCTACAAGGAGAGTAGAGCAATTAGCATCAGAATTCCTTGTAATATTGTTTAATTTTTGGTGTGCTATAATGTCTAAGGCTAGACTGAAATTTTTCAAAAGTGAGTAGTCTTTTATAACAAATGCCAGCTGAGAATTTACTAGTTTTACCAACACTAAAGTGAAAAAAAGTTTTAATATTGTTCAAAATTGTTAAAGCTGTTTTTTGTTTGTATGTTGTTTTTTTGTTTGTTTTGTTTTGTTTGCTTGTTTGTTTTGTTTTAGAGCTTTGTACAATGATGGATCAGGAAAAAAATTGTGGAAGGTAAAACATGCTAATTGCTAGAATATCTCTATCTGAAAAGACTAAAATCTCTTTTTAAAAGAAGTGGGTTGGTAAACAATCAAAAAGGAGTTGAGGAGGATTTCATACTATTACTTAGTCAAGGACAACTTAGTCTTAGTAGGTCAGACTAAGATAAAAGTGGGAGATTTGTGAACCCTGAGAAGATGAGACATGCATCTTAATAGCTGAATCTCAAAAAAGAAAAGAAAAGAAGCAACACTGCTTGTACTTCTCAACTGAAAAAAGTTATTCAGTGGATTGAAAATAATTGCCAAATATTAATAAACCAAAATAAATTCCAGGAATTCTGATAATTTATTGCAACAATTGGTCTGAAAATGTCCTTTCTTCACTTACAGTTTTATAAAATTCTTCCAAAGATTCTTCATGAAATTAGTGTGGACAACTCTCTGGATGCTTTCTACCTCCATTCATTCTGTTCTTCTCATTCATTTTCTGTTACCTCATCTGTCCCTGTAGGAAGAACAATGCGGAAGGGGTTAAGGAAAAATTGTCCAAAGTCTTGGGGTTTTATTGTTTTGTTTTTTGTTTGTTTGTTTGTTTGTTTGTTTTGTTTTTAATTAAACCACTATCAGCAATGAGCTTAATCGCTCAGTGGGACATCTGAGTGCAGTGAAATATCTGAAGTGGGTACCCTCCATCCAAGTAGCTTGAATTATGATTTTTTCGCCCCATCTTAAAAAAATCTGTTAGGGAATGGGTTTAACCAAACCAGACAAACAGATGTGTAACATCTCGTGTCTCTGCAATGTTCCACTCTTTTGTCAGTGATGAGCTTTAGTCATCTCTGTGTTGTACATTTCAATTGTCTATCAAAATTTAAAACACGATGGCTGTTTTTGAATATGTTATATGAGTAGGTGTACTTTTTCTTCTGTGTACCTATTTCATTGTTTTGTTGAGCTTTATATATACTACTTTGTGTGGGTGGACTGAGTACGTGACAGAGGAATGCACCAGGAGTACGAATCCTGTGTGGCCAACAGATTATGCATGTGAATTCCACAATTATCCCGTTTGTCTCTCGGTGTGGTGGTGGGAAAATGCCATTTCTCCTGTGTTTGGGAATCTTTTGAATTTGATCAGTCACATAAATCTATTCAGTGTCATCTCTGAACACTGACCTTATAATGGTGGTGGTTGCCAAGCAATTACATGCCTTGCCTTCTCTCTGGATGAAAAAAGAGAAACAAGACTCGTGGTTTAAATGGATGAGCAGTGAAAAGGTACTCAGCCCCTATTTTACCATATCTACCAGAAAAGCTGACTGAACAGGGATTTATCACATTTTTGCAGCCTTGCACATACACTTCCAAAATTACACACACCAATACAGTATTTCTGCAGGCACAAATACACAGCCACTGAAATAAAAATTCACAGAGTGCCGTCCTCTGTTTGAACTGATGGATATGCTGCTTTTAAGACATTCAGTTTCCATTCTGAGCTTGCAAACAAATTAGGGCTCATCATCTCAAGTGTGGACATTATGTTAGAATTTGGTGAGCTTTGTCCAAATTGTGAAAAGCTGTTGCAACATAAAATGTTTTTGTAATGAGTCAAGGCCATAAACCAAAGTTGATGAATGAGTCCATTGTATCTCTGCAGAATTTCCTTACAAAAGGATAATTACTTGCTAAATTGAAAAGATAAACATAAAAGGCAGCACAGCTTACAATATTGAACATAAGAAAATATTGGCATTTTATAGGAGCATAAATGTCTTAGCAGCATCCCTATTGGCAGATTTCACTGACAAAAATCAGAAGGCTGTTTGTGATTAGTTTGGCATACTACTCTCAAATGTACTCACAAAACAAAACAATAGCCTCTCTGTACCTTTTGGGCCAGGGAACCAAGAAGTTAGTTTTAGAGCTGTCCATGTTATCTGGTTGTTGGGACAGAAGTCAAAAGTAAATATCTTCACTCTTGGTCTATTTATTCTGTTCACACAGGAAATGCCATTCAAGCCTTTGGTTACGGTATGGACAATACAGCGCCAAGCCCTTCAGCAACATCAAAAGCAGGGTCTGATTGCTCAACAGACATCTTAGAGGATTCCTCTGTAATTATTGAAAAGGTAATGATCTTGTAGCAAATATGTCAGTCTGTGAGCTCTCAAAAATGTTAACTGTACATATAAAATTGAATGAATTACTGTAACTGTGTGTGTATGTGTGTGTGTGTGTGTGTGTATAAATATATCCCAGCATTGATACATATATACATTTTCACCCTTTCCCAGCAACTTCTTTGCATGAATTTTGTCAGAATGGATCCATCTCAAAAAGAACCACAAAAATACTTCTGTACTCTTTATCCATAAAAGGAGGATTTTGTGCTGTTGCAAAATCCTAAACCTCAGCATGCTGCACTATTCACATCATATCACGTCTTGCTTGACAAGGCAATTAGCACATCAAAACAGATGCTTTACAATGAGAAAGTTTATGCTACACCCAAGATGATGACATCTGCTTGAAACGTGCTATTTCTCTTTCAGACAATAGAATAGTGAAAGGAATGGAAGATAGAGGATTTAATCTGGATTAGAAGTTCTAAAATACTGGCCCAAGGCCTGTTCTCTTCTCCTGTCTACACTGAAGGCTGCAGTACATTTAAATTAAGCTGGGTTCAACATCCAGAACTACTATGCAGCACAAATGCATGGATGCTTGTGAACATGTGAACATGACAGGATCACATTGTCCATGAAAAATTTCTCCTCTCTCACTCTGTGTCTCTTGATCAGCAAAGAAAATATTTTCCACTACACTTTAGGCCAAGAACAGCTTCTTCTCCTTTTTTGTCTAGCTGTCAAGTTTGATTAGTTCTCACAATGAAATATGATCGTGTTTTACAGATGTATTTCAGATGAGCAGTGCAGCCTTCAAGTGTGTGACTAATGATGTTTTTTCACCTTTGCAGTAGACCCAGTCACCCAGCATGGCTGCAATAAACTCTGTGGTTTTAAAACGTTTTGTTGTAAAACATTCTGCCACCATTGCTATTGTTCATGTCATTTTTCAGTGACTATTGTGTGCCCAAATCCAAGCTGCTTGCTGTGTTTATGAATGCAAATTTGTTTATTGAATGAATGTCTCCTACTAAGGCATATCACATCAGAGCCATTAAATGGTCACACTTTACCCGAGGCATTCAGCATTGTACTTTATGCAGGAACCCTCATTGTTGTGAAGACATCAAATCAAAATCTTAAAAATGTTGCAAAGAGAAGAATTAATGAACACACACCTCTGATAACAATAACAGTGTGTATACTTGAGAAAGGTGCTGGCAACAGAGAACTTCACATTCCCAGAGGAGGAATGGATGGTGCTTTCTCCAAAGGGTTTGTGTGCATGCATCAGTATTGATGCACTACTCAGTCCCTGTCTCACTGCAGCATTGTGTTTAATTTATTGTAAAAATGGTAATTAGGAAACAATAAGACATGTGATTACTCAAGCAGAAAGTTTATAATTAGAAAGGGAGCTGGTAAGGACATTTTGGGCAGCCCTATGTTTTCAGACAGCTATGCCTGGCAATTAAAACTTGTCAAACTTCCATGCCAGATAAATTAAGAGACAGTGTTTTTTATGGTATGAGAACTAATAGTAAAAGAATAACTGTTCAATGTTGTGTATCTCCCCATGGTCCTTGTGTGTGTTTGTGTGAACATGTCTATAAATGATATGGGTAAAAGAACATATGAATATGAGGTTTGTGATGAATATGTAGACACCATCATTATGACAGAGTTCAGGATAACTTGCACCTTGGGGGTTTTCATTTCAGTCATGCTGCTCCTTTGTGCACTGTAGAGTAGTTTCACCTAATTTAGCTTAATTAGCGTGATTATTGAAAATATCCCACTCAGCTGTTGTGGGTCAAAGCTTGGTCCTGTGAGTGTGCTATAGATGCTTTCAGATTATTTCTATCCCTGGTATGCATGAGTGAGGGTGAGACCTTTCATGCCACAGGATGGTGGTCACTTCAAGCATCCTTCGCCATGACACTTACCAATCTTGTGATAGTAATATGCACAATAAAAATGTGCATCAAGTTCACTTGATACTGTTTCTGCAGCTGATTTAACAAAGGAGCTCTGATTCACATAGTTGAAGTTTTCTGGAAAATTTCTGGAGTGGTAGGAGTATTAGTGGACCTTGAGTGGGTTTGTTTTCGCCCTGGACATCATCTCTTGTAAGTTATATGTTCTAATAATTGTATTTTTTCTCTCTGCTTTATTTCACACTCACTATTTCATTTTCTTTGACAGTAAAGATGATGACATAGTGTGTTTGGCACAAAGTGTGGGCTGTAAAACCCTGAAGGTTCCTCACAAAGCATCACTGTGTGACAAGGCAAGACAGACTCGATATGACAACTATTCACAGAAAAGACATAAAACTGGAACATTATTCTCTTATGATGAAGTCTGCCATTTCCGAATGTATTGATCATTGTACTGTGCTGAGTTATGGTATGCAACATTCATGCCTTTAAAACACACTGGCCGGTGATCTTGTATGTTCTTAAGTACAGAAAAGAGTAGCAAAAATAGAGAAACTTCCTATGATTGGAAGGAAATCACTATTTCTTCAATTTTTTATGAAGAATACTGTCCCTCTCCTCATATTATAATACATTTTTGTGATGTTTGATGAACTCCTCATTATGTCTTTAGCTATTTTCCCAGCATTATCACACTAAAATTCAAATGAATTATTTGAGTTTTAGTGCTGGCAAGTAAGGAAATGAGTTTTTCTAAATTGACCTATTCATTTTTAATTAATTTAGTTGGACTTATTGCGTTGATGTAATGCTATATTTCAAAAGCAGCCTCATAAATGGGAAGCTAGAACTGTAACACTAGTGTTGTGTAACTTTGTCACTGTTTATTTTCAGCTCAATTGAACGGAATTGACTGTGAACAGAAGCTCCATAACACAGGGCTGCTCGATAGCTTGCCTTGGGGAAAATGCAGCCCTGTTCCATTGTAAATTTGACAATGTGCTGATTGATATTAAAAATTGATGTCAACATGAGGAGTTAGTGCAATAAAAAGCGTGATAGTTAAATATGCAGGTTTGAGGGTTTTCAAACCTCGAGCTCTTTGTGTGTCTCTTCAAGTATGAGCGGATGAGTGCATGCTTTTGACAGTGGTTGTATTCTGTCTTAGTGTGTGCACATGCAGTCATGTGTTTGTGCTTTAGTCACTTGTGTATGTGCACGTGTGTGTTCCCAAAAGCCTGCGTGGATGTGAGGATATTGGCTGCAGCTAGAGATCTGGACTCATGTCAACACGCTGCTGCCACACATCACTGCCCTTGCTAATTAATTGGCTTTTAGTTGTGGATGTGTTTGGTGCATTGTCAAGCTACCCAGTACTGCCCCTACAAACATCCCTCTTTCTTTTTCTTTTTTGGCAAATGCCATTTCAGTCTTTTCTTTGTCAAGTGTGAATGCACAAGCCAGGTACCGTGATAACAGCAGCTATTTTGGATAGTGCTCCTTCCTCTTCTTCATGCTCCCTTCTCCCTGTTTTTTCCCCATTACTGGGGGAAAAAGTGCCTGTCTCGTTAATACAACTCAACACTATTTTCTTGCTTCATTATTTATTTTCTCATTTATGCATCACCTTGTTTTGGTGAAAGATGAGACACTGGTAGATAACATCTGAGCAGAAGTTTTTTTTTTTTCTGCGTACAGGGAAATGGACCAGTGCAATCTCTGCAGAGGTTACTTTGGTGAAGATAAAGTGAGGGAAAGGTAGTGAAAGAGGAGGAAGAGGAGGAGAAAATGTTTCATGTTATGATGTGCCTCTGTATTGCTATGCTGGACTGAAAATCATACCACTGCAAATTGAGCAGGACTGCTTTAACTTGAAGGCAAATGGTTATGCTTGGTGTTACAAGAATCCAAGAAAATTGAAAAAGTATTCAAAATGCAACCAGTTTTATGGAACTGCATATAATGAGGCCTATTGTGTGGCTATAACTAGTGGAACTATGGAGGCCATAGAATTTAATATGAGCTCTGATTCTATGTCTTCTCTGTTGTAATGCCAACAGTGTGGTAACTGCATTATCAGTTTGCACATTGTACGTAAAGCTGTTTTCTCCTGTCCACAAAAAGAAATTGTATAGTATTTTGATTGCATACTGTCAAACAATATGGTGTTACAATTTTGTTGAGCCTTTTTGCTTAGTGTAAAGTATGCCTTATAAAATATTGAAGAAAAATCCACAGCAGCTGTTGGCGTCTTTAATACATGTTTGGCATGATAGTATGTTTTTCTTGTAAATACAGTCTATAATGATAGCTTTAAAAACTGTTTAGAGACTTGCTGGCACAACGTAAAAGCATTTAAGAAAAGGAAAAAAAAGCTTTCCTTTGTTGCCAACTTGTTTAAGAAGCAAGGAGCATACTAAGCAGGGTTTGAAATATACTTCACATATCAAAACATTAGTTTGATCAAACACTTAATGTTTATGCCAAGGAGGATACACCATGGATACATATAACTACTCACTCTGACTCTTGCTTGTGTTTTCCTTTCCTCATCTCTGACCCCATGTTGTCTCACCTCCCTGCTATCTCCTCTGTTCCCTTATCAAATGCCAGCACAGAAAAAACAGCATGACTGTCTGAGTCGTGTCTAACCTTTTACACATCTTTCTCTCTTTGTGTGTTCTTCTATCTGCCCAGTCTCATGATCCAATAAATGGTGGCCCAGACCTGGGAGAGGATCATTCTCCCTGTTTCTGTGCCAGTGTCTGGGCTCTGCTCCCCAGCTTGGCTTTGGCTCTGATCCTGGCCCAGCATGCCTTGTAGAAGAGCCAGGAGGAGAAGAAAGAGGTCATCCACCCACAAGCTGATCCCGAGCACAGAAGACGTCTTTGCTAAGACTGATATTACGTAGGCTGAAATGCTGGTGACAGTTGACTTGAAAGAGGAAAAAAGATGGACAAGAGAGGTAGAAATTACTGAAATTTGTGAAACTGACTTTGTTGTTCATTTGATGCTTTGTCTGGGCTGACCACAACTGTGATGGAGCACATGGCTTTACAATGGACCTTTGGCTGAGAAGGCCAGGAAGGGAGCAACTTTACCTCTGCAGTGAGACACAGAAACCTGGAGAACTGAAGCTACTCAAAGATTGCAGCAGATTTCTCATTTAAAAAGAGAGAAGAAATAAGCAACATAATTAAAGAAGGCAAGAGTGATAAAAAAGAAACTGTTGCAGAGACAAATGAAAAGAGCATGAGGTAAATATTGAATAGCAAGAAAACAAAATAAAAGAGATGTTTTTTTTCTTTTTTGTAATGCAACTGGTTTTGACTCAATCTTCTCTTGGATGGACAAACCACAAATTTGGTTGGATGGAGGTAATTACATTATGTCTTTTCAACACTAGTGTAAACTCTAAACTGTAAAGCCTACTCAATGTTCTTAGTGTTGGTACAGTATAGTATCCGTGACCATAATCTATCTGCAGTACAGGTCTTCATTGCGGTACTACCGTATGCTTATCAAACAGGTGGTGAAGCTGATGATGTGATCAATTAATGGTTTAATGGTCATTTAAGATGTTGTTATTGACTGTGGGTGTTCACCATATGTCCACCTGTACATGTGTATATTTCTGTCTCTATGTATATATATATTAAAAAAAAGTCTTTTCTGTCATTTAACTTAAAGATATCCAGTACCTTGAAAGGACATTATTGTATGCTAAGATACTCATTATTGCCACTAATAGAATCTTCATTATCTGCATTTATATTCATCTATTAAGGTCTGATCACAAAGAATGTATAAACCAATGGGATTAAATGAGCTCCAGCTTTGAAAATCATAATTTGTCTGTGAAGTCATATACTATGCTTACAGAGTGTGTGTGGTCATTTACTATGATGAATGTGTGTGTTTACATGGGGGACATGAGTAGCTTGGGTGGAGCATTTCAAATTGGGGGTTAATTTTGCCCATACAGAGGGTCAAGGTTTGTGATGCATAGCATAATAATTTTAGGGTTCCTCTGGGGTTGGAGAGTAAAGTTATCCTGAGGCTTTCTGAAGTGATTTACTGTGTGACACACAATATATATAACATTCCCACCCCCTCACCCCTCCTACACACACACACACACACACACACACACACACACTTTTTAAAGGAAAACTTTGCTCTGTTTTTGTTTGTTTTGTTTTTGATGCATAATTTTTAGTTATTACTTTCACAAAACTAGTAATGTTTTTACTTTCTTTTGCCTGTTTGCATATTTGACAAATTGTCATTCTGGAGATGTTTCTGGGAGCACAACAAAGGTGCTCATTACTCTAGCAACCAAGTGAGACACAAACACAGAACATCAAAATCAAGTTCAACCCTTCTCCCATCTTGTGCCCCTGGGATTTTTGTTTTGTTTTTAATCATAAATTAAATGTAATTTGCAGTTAGAGGCAGCATTTTATAATCCATGAACTCAGAGGTGTTTTGGTTGGTGTTATCCCAAGCCAGGGGTGTCTCTGGGGCTTATGGAGACTGGATTGAATGTCACCTTCGTAAAGGCTCCCCTGCTGTCTGGACATATACCATTTCTTTAAGGGTAAATTATTTCTGTTTGAACTGGAAAGTTTACAGATTAATATAAGAGTAGCTGTCGTGTTTGGACTTCAGAGTCATTCTCCAAACCTGATGTCATTCAAAATTCAACTCAATTACATTAATAAGTCTCTCATATTACAGAACATGTTAGCACACTATATGAAGAATAATGACAAGGCACTTTAATTCATTTCCCTTTGGGGATTAATAAAGTATTTTGAATTGAATGACCTATATGGAGCCATTCAGTTACTTGATTACAACACTGATATTCTGGAAACACTTTTTCCCTTGCTTTTCTTTTCAAAATATACACTGACATGACACATGAAAAGAACATTGACAAACCTTCATTGGCATGATTGTAGATGACAGCTATG
>JAOWBL010000024.1:7994324-8004482 GCA_028564865.1 Zenarchopterus dispar | reverse complement strand
CAATCATTTAACCCCCTAACAGAAAACTAACAAAACATCACGGAAGCTCTGAAACCACTAGTGTTTACCTTTAAAATAATATATATATACATATAATAATATATATACACACACACACACACACACACACTCCAGCTGTCTCAAGTTTGAAGGGTTTCTTCTCCACACTCCATGTTTCTTCTCTTTCCACAGATGTTCAGTAGTATCAGGACTCATACACGGACATTTGATAAAAGTCCAGTGTTTTGTTTTTAACCATTCTTGGATGTTTGTGGTTTTGTCTTTTGAGTCAATATCCTATCAAAGGACCCATGTCTGAACCAAGCTTTCTGGCAATGGGCAGCATATTTCACTCCAGAGTGCCTTAGTAGTATTGAGATTTCATTACATCCTGTGCAGACTCAAGATACCCTGTACCAGACACAACAAACCAGCTCCATAACATAATACAACCTCCCCCATGCTACACAGTCTTTTTTCCTTTGAATGCTCCAAATGTTCATTTAAGAACATAAAGCTGATGTGTCAAGCCAAAATCTCCAGTTTTGTCCAAAGGACATCTTCCCAAAAGTTTTGTGGATTGTCAATATGGATTTTGAGTAATTCAGTCTAACTTTTTCTTGATTTACTTTAAACAGTGGAGTCCTCCTCTTTTGTCCACTTTGACTCAAACAATGATAATGTGATCTGACGCTGATGTACCTTAACCTTAGAGTTCAGCTAAAATCTCTTCAGAAGTTGTTCTGGGATCTTTGGTTACCATTCATATTTTGTGTCTCTTCAGTTTGTCATCAATTTGCCTCTTGTTTTCACGCCCAGGGCGATTGGCTACAGTCCCCTGGACCATAAACCTCTGAATGAATGTTGCAACTGCAGCCACAGGAACATCAAGTTGCTTTTCATTAGTCAATATTAAACAAATTTCTCCTATTGCATTCTTCTCAGTTTGACGTTGTTTCAATGACCAATCTGGGTTTTTCTCTCTTCAATAGAAGCTGCCAGTTTGAACTAATGAGCCATCTTTAATGTGAGGAGGCACCTCTCTAAAAACAAACAAACAAAAAAGAATTTAAGCTGCTTTCTTCTTAAACTCTTCTGACTACTGAGATCTCGATGTCTGAGAATTTACACGTAAAAAGAATAAATGGACAAAAATTTTAATCAGGTAACAAGGGAACCTCATCTGTTTCACTGTATGGTTTTAGCTGACACTAGCTAGCTTGATAAATTATAAAACCTTATTTTCCTTGTAAACCTTAGTTTGCTTGTAATGAATTGTGATATTTCAGCATATCCATATGTTACATACACATTTTAAATAAAACAAATTGTTGGTCTAAAGTTGCACACAAGTTGACAGGTGCACTGAAATATGTGAACTCCAACACCCTGCTCTCATGCACTTCACTCACTGGGTGCACAAATATGTCTACCTTTCCAGTTGATTTAGGGTATCACAGGACATATTTCATTAATACACACAACCCCAATTCAGAAAAAAACTGGGACGGGATAGAAATGAGTAAACAGTGATTCCTACATTTGCTTAAACTACTTTTATTTAATTCCAGACATTATGAGCCCAAGATAATTAATCCTGCATTTTATCAGCTTCATTCCTATATTTCAGGTTGTAACACATGCAAAAAAAAATTTAAAAACTAATAAATGATGTCAGAAAAATAAAATGTTAGTTTAAGCTAGTGATGCCAATGTATGATTGTAACCATGATTTGGTTTCATTTTGACTGTAGGAATATGGAAAAACGTGTGCAAAAAAAAAAAAGACACTTCAGACAATAATGGATCAAGAAATATCTAACACAACCACAGGGGCATAGGTTTGCTATGTGTCATGAACTAAACGCAATTACATGCAGAAATTTCTCTCAAAGTGCTGTGTGAAAAAATAAGCCTTATGTTAATAGACATGTCATACATTTAGTCATTTTCCGACCCATTTACTTGAAGCAGCAATGATTTCTTGACACAGATTTGTATCTAAGTCTTGATGACTTAATATTGCAGGACTTTCTTTTTGTGATTTGAACAAACCATATTATACGATGGAGATTGCCTCATTTAGTAAGATTCTAGCATTGACTAAAGAGACCATGTACATTCATCAAAAGCATAGCTTGTAGTCCTCTGTAATGATGACAGCAGCCCAGCCAATGAGAAACAGCAATATAGTCGGTCTTGTGTGTTTATATATGCATAGAAAGGTAAATAAGTTCTCAGCAGTGCACCAAGGGAGGAGTGAGCAGCTTCTGCTTTGTACAAACTGTTTTGGTTTTGTTTCCATACTGTCTTGGAAGATTTGGTTGTGAAGATGCAATAAATATTTTTCCAGTAAACTGCAAACTTCATTGCAATTCCTCCCAGACTTCTATTCCTCAGGTTAAATTCCGGCTGGAATAAGTATAGTTGGATTTGTCATTGCTGAAAACATGCATAATCTCTCAAAGCTTTGTTTATCAGCTTGATTTGCAGTTCTGTGTTCCTAACCAGCAAAAAGGAGTTGTGCCCAGTCATGAGGCATATGATCCCTAAGGGAAAATTTGCTTGAATTACACCAGTCAGAAAACATTTAAGACAAAATCATCCTATTTAAAGAAAGTAGTGTTATTCGTGTTATTTTTCTTTAATTAACTACAAATTGTTTGGAGTAATCAGAATCAGAATCACTTTATCCCCATTGCCAGTAAACGGGTTTACAGACTAGGAAATTGCTCTGATGTGACGATGAAGATAAAGACATGAAATAATGTAAAGTAAAAAAAATAAATAAATACATGTGAAGAATGATGGGTGCAAAGCCAATGTAGAGGTACCCTAGATGAGAAAAGATGTAAAAGGACATGTTATCTCCTTTTGCAGAGGCTGCATCAACACCAGCAGCTCAGAGGAAACATACAACATTCTATATTTCTTTTTCTTTTTCAAGAGGAAATAGCTATGTGTTCCTGACCAAAGACCAAAAGGACCATCCAGACTGTCATAAGTAAAAAGTCCAAAAGCCAGACAATGTGATATATGAAGCTGTATCTGTGCCCTTGGCAAAGTCCATGTACACTCTGGCATGGTAGCATTTACAAAGAAAGATACTGTAAAAGTAAGTAAAAATTCTGGAATTCTGGACCCCATTAAAAGATATCCCCTCGGGCCAATCCAGCGCAGCCCAAGCAAACTCTGCACAACCGATAGTTATCACAATTCCATTTAAAAAATCAGCCATTACGAACTTTAAATGAAAATGCCTTTCTGTTACACCCCTAAAAATTAGGGATAAATATTTGTAATGGAGAATATGATAAACAATATTTCCTCATCCATGGATTCTTGGACAGTTAGTCCACTGTGCTGCTTAGGACTATTTCTATTTCATCTTTTGCTTTTGTCCTCCCTCTCAGTATGCTGATGTGCTCTGCACTACCACAATCCTCAATTATGTCTTCCTCTCCATCTTGTAGAAAAGAAGACCTCTTCACTAACGTGAAGCCTTCAGGACTGAGCTTCATGCCCTGCTCTTTAGCCCAAAATGCAATAAAACACATTACAATGGTCACATTTTAAAGTTTGTTTCAAACTGCTAGAAATGATTCAGCAGATGTTTCACAGGAACGTTACAAGAAGATACTGAGGGGCCAAATCTGCACTCCCTGTAGTTGTTTCTGAAATTGAATGGCTTTGTGCCTCATGATTTTAACTTAAGTTAGCCAAATTAAATAACGTTGCTTGACAATGTTAAGATGCTAGTTTATTAGGATTAAATAAGAACTTAATCTCCAGACTATCCTGACTAGCACCATCCAAATTAAGATATACTGTAGATTTACATTATTTTTACAATTTTTAAATTGTGCCAATATGTTCACCCTTTACAACGAACATATCGATTTAACATGATTCTTGTGTACAATACCACCCTTTGAAAAGTGCCAGATACAGCATTTATTATAATATCAGAGCATTTCTTTAAAAGAGAAAACATTTTTGGCAAAAATGGTCTGAAATCCAAAAGCAGATTTATATTGATAAATGAAATATAGTTGGCAAGACAAAACATGTTTATATTTCTGCAATGAAATCAAAGTCAAAGCAGGCTGCCTCTTTTTCCAATACAATCCTAGCCTTTTCTGATTTAGGGTTGTAAAAGACACAGTTGTTGTTTAATAACTTTTCATTTCATGTAGTAATCAGTATCTGTCTGTACTTCTGCAGAATCCCTTCTAAAAATATTTCAGTGAATTTTATAAAGTTGGAGGTCGCCGATGATGCAATGACAGTAATAAGACATGAAGTATCCCATCACTTTGTGAAACATCTGAGGGCCAATTTACTGTCAAGGTGGTGCAAAGTGTTCAGAAAGCCTACAAAAGTTTTATAACAAAATGTTATTCATGTCTGAGTATTCTGCAAGAGAAGATGAAATCCTTCAGATATTTTAGTACTAAAAAAGAAACATATTATGGATTTAAAAGCTAAGTGGGTGGAAAAATTGTAAGCATTTTCTTCAGACTTTTGTGCTACCTCATCTGTCTGTTCAAGCAAAAACTTTCAAATGAGATGACACCAGAAAACACTGTCCTTTGTGTTTATTCAGTACTAGATGAAGTTCATGTAGCTAAAAGATCTATATGTATTAGCTCAATTATCCCCAGTGGACCGCAACAAATGTTATTAAATGATTCAGTCACTTATCATCTTCAGCCTTGAATATACAGGTTTAGAGTTTTAGGGTCTAGGTAATAAAAAAAATCTTTTATGTGCTTCAGAAGAGCTGGCTTTTATTTTATTTCAACATAGAAAACACATGAGGAGCATAAATGTGTTTGCTGGCAAAAAGTGAGTAATTTAGACAGCAAAATCTTTCTCTCCTGCTTATTATTTGTTCAATTGTTTTTCTAGTTGTTACTACAGAAACAATGTAACTTATAACACAGTGCCTGACACGTAGAAACAGTTTCAATAAAGAGGAGAAAAACTCAAAAGACCAAGAGATTGTAATAGAAATCAAAACAGGGCCCACATATACTTTTGAGATAATATCTTTGTTGTATTGTGAGACGAGTGGACAGTAGTATTGAACCGGACCACTTGAGATGTAATTCCTTGCTCCATTGAAGAAAGACTGGACATATCTATTGTCAAGAAAAAAAATGAAGGTGAAAGGAAAAGAGGCAGACAGGGGATGAAAGAGAAGCATCAGCAAGAACAAAGAAACACTGGAGAGAATAGCAAAGGGAGGAGAGGACTCGGGCTGGTGGAAGTGTGAAACAATCCCATATAGATTCTGCCATGGCTGTACAACTTCGACTGTGTCATGCTCACCCCTCTGCCTCTCGCATGTGGGATAGTTATTGATGGAGCCGTCACATCCAGGCTGAACATCTGTTATGAAATTCTACTCCTCTTATTAGATTTGGTGATGGGATCTCTGTCTCTCCCTCACAGCTGCAGTCTGGCTGTTATTGAACAGTCAAAGCCATCCTTGGGAAGGCACATGCACCACGTGCACAATTCGTAGCAGTTTATGGAGTTTGGCACTTGTAGGGGTTATATCTTTGCTCACTAGTGTAGCTGTTGTTTACTCTTCCAGAAATAGCCTGCCAATAGAGCATTTTATTGTTTTTTAATGTTGTTTTTCCTCCTCACAATAGTGATGATAGCTAAAGTTAAGTTTCTTTTTTCCTCCCAAGAAGAAAACCATATGCAAACTAGATTGACAGAAAAATATGATGGCCCCATCCAAAAGCAGATAGTTAATGGGAAGAAATCAGCAGGAGGCCTTGTGAAAATTATTGAACAGAATGATCTACATATGTATGAAATGTACAACAAAAAAGAAAGGAAAGATGGAGAAATAACACATGAATTAGAATCTGAACATTACAGTGGACCCAAGCTCACGAATAGCTGCTGTGGCCACTGGAGAAGCTTTCAACAAGATTTTGAAATGGAGGAAAAATGAAAGGTAAGAGAGCGAGAAAGAGCACAAACAGAATGAGGAGACAGAGTATAAAATTCACATGACAGGTCTGGTTATCTTGAATGCAAATGCTGTCTCCGTGTTTGCTGGAGTGACACATCGGTTCTTTTATTGATAAATTGAGGACCGCTATGCTATAATGCTACCAATATACTTTGCAGGAGCCTGAGTAGAGGACCCTCTCTAAAGGCATAGATGATGACAGACTGTTTAGACTGCACCTCATTATTCTTGCGCCTCCTGGCCCAGTGCGTTTACATGTTTATGATGTACACATAGTGAAAGATTCATTATTCCTGCTGTCTGGGGTGATTTAAAATGGTATGACTAGATTTCCCACAAAAAATATGTTTTGGTTTATTTCACTGCTGACATTGAACATGATGACCCTGATACTGTACCATCTGCTGATGAAACAGCACACATATTATCTTGGCTTTTTATTTATTTATTTATTTGTTCAATCATTCATTCATTCATTTATTTATTTATTATAAGTGTGGTGGTGGTAATGGGGGAAAAGTTAATTACACTACAACCTTTTTTTGTTAACTTTATGATGTCCCATGATGATCAATTTATCTTTGATGACAACATTTTCCATTATTCCAAAACTTTAACTCATTGCAAGCAAAGAGATTTTAAACATTTTAAAGCATTTATACAAAACTATTTCATTCATGTCTCTTTGATAAAGGTGTTAAAATAGAGTAACAGTATTGTTTCATGACCTAACAAATTAACCACTCTCAGGTTGTGAATTTGTGATGAAAAGTTGGCTTTCTTGTGCTCTTTGTTGTATAACTCTTTTCTATGCTTTGATTTTACTACTGTGATTTCAAGGGTCATGTTTTTGTAATTATTTGTGATTTGTCTTGTTCTGTTGGTCAGGTCTGCTCTGTGTTGACAAAATTCCCTCCCTGTCCGCCTCTTCCAGCCAGTTTCTTCCCTGATTATTATTACCCTTGTCTTGAAACAGCTTTTCTGACTGTTTCACCAGCACTCATGTCAATATTTTCCTGCCTTTTTGTTTTCCTTCCTTACACATCCATTACGTCATTTTGTCTGTTTCTTATAGTGCTTTTAAGGCTGTTTTTGAAACTGCATACTGCACTACTAGTGCATACCGATTTTGGCAAATTATTAATATATAGTATGTAGCATGTAAACAGTACCTGGATTTAGTTTGCTACTCACTGGAAAATTTCCATTTTGCAACTGATCAGTCTGCTTCACATAGCTTCTAATCCTGTGATGCATAGCTACAGCAGAAGCCTTTCAGAGAGGTTGCATGACCGGTCACCACTCTTGCTGTAGTGTAATTACTTTTACCATGGCATATGCACTACTAATGACCATCATAGTATGCAGCACATATTCTATATTTTATGTGAAGTGCCAACCAACCCAAGTGGGCCCTACTAGTTCAGACCTGAATCCAACTGACAATTTCCTGTATATCTGTTTGAGTCTCTGGTGTGTGGGGGGAAAGGGGAGTATGTGAAGGGTATGTGTGTGTATGTGTTAGAGGTGTGGGGGAGGGTAGAGAAGAGGAGGTCACAGACCATGAGATATTCAGATATCACAGCTGCCACAAGGTTGTTAACAAATATTAGAAGTGTTGATTGCTGAGATGCAAAAGCTTTGTCACTGACAAATGAGAAATAGGATCAATCATTTTGAACCTGGCTCTTTCAGTACATCTACCCTACAAAATGTTTTTTTGTTTGTTTGTTTTATTGTTTTTTTTTTTTCACATAGAAACTGTAAATTAATTGAATAGGACTGATCACTTAACAATGTTCACTTCAGAGTACTGTGTGAACCAACCAGTGAAGAATAGCTATGAGTTATGAACACTTTTTCATTAAAAATCCTGAATTAATTGTGATTATCTGTGGAGATTCACAATGCACTATATTTCTCAGCTTTTTTCTTCCTCTCTAATGAGCAAGCATTTCCCCTCTGTGAGGTTGCTGCAGGGCTGCATAACAACTTACTAGCCCTAAACCAATTAGAAAATTACTCAGCATTTGAATTACTGCACACTAGTGCTTCATCAATTACTATAAAATGGAGTATTTTGCTGCCCCAGCAATTTTGTTGTAACTGTGACTGTGCTTTTCTTTATTTGTTGACGTTAACAGTCATATCATATTCAACTGGAAATAGCATTAATAAATTAAGAATATTTAAGTGTGTTGCACAACCACAAGCTAGGAGAAAGTGTTTTTCCAGTGGATCACTTACTATGAATGTTAGTCATGATAAGTGATGTCAAAACAAATATTATAAGACCACTTGATACGCTGATATATGACACTATATCAAACAGCTCTTTTGAGAAATGCATTATTTTTTTCCAACTAAAACTTAACAAATAGGACAATTTTAACTGTTATGTTGTGTTTTGTCATAACACAAATTAGTCTAAATAAACAAGGAAAAGAAAAAGAAAAAGTCCTGAATTTATTACATATCTGATTTTTATTATTCTTATTTTTTTATTGGCACACTGAAAAAGACAAGAAAATTCAGCTCTAATCAAAAGCTACAAGGAAAATGTAGAATGGGTTTATTTGGCGAAAGGAAAACCTGAGAAAATGCACATTGGACTGATGGTGATTGAAGCAGAGTAGTAGTTCCTCTTTTTCTTCTAGCTTTTTCTCTTTTTTGGGATCAGCACAGTAAATCATTGTCTCCTGCATGTTGATTTGGTAAAGGTTTTTACACGATGCCCTTTCTGACACAACCCTCCCCACTGGGGCTGCAGAATAAGTGGGCAGGGAAGTAGGGTTCAGTGTGTGAGACACTTTGGCGTGTGACAGGACTGGGAATCAATCTGTAAACCTTCTGACTGGAGTGTGGACAACTCTGCACCACAGCCTCTCCTGGCTGTACCAAAGTATGAAGCCTGAAACTAGAATGAGCTGATGTCGAGGTCATGTCCCCACAGAATAAAATGTTCAATTCAAAACTAACTCATGAAATAGGTCATTTAAAGAAAAAAGTAAAAATGTGCTTGACATTAAAGGAAAATACTCAAGCCTGTATATTTTAAAAAGCCTTTGTTACTATTAACCTACAGTTAAACAACATTTTTTTATCATCCAAAAGCAGGAAATAGTCTGCAATGCTTTGTTGAATATAACATCTAAAACCATTGTATTTTCAAACAGTCCATTAATTTCTGTTCATCTCAGTTATGGGAGTAGCAGCAAATTAGGAACTAATTATGAACTATATTTGATACACATGCAACTTATTTTTTATTTAGAAATATCAAAATTTCACAGTTCTACCTTTGTAAATTTGCTGCCACCTTTTTAGGTACAGATTTGGAGGAAATAATCATTGACTTAAGTTATTTGTGAGCACAGAGAGCATTTTGTGAGTTCTGAATTAATCAAGTGAGAAAATAATCAACAAATTAACAAAAAAAAATTCACAAGGTACAGCCTGGCACGCTGAGCTCCACCTCTGTCAATTAAAACAGTAAAATTGTTTTTCATTACCATCGTTTACATCATTACATGCTTTATTGCATGATGTAATGACTAAAAGACACAGGAGACAATTTTCAGTGCAGAACATGTGAAATAGCATTTGTGTTAGTTTAGCACTTCTTTTTCAGTAAAATCTCTAAATGATTCTTCCAGCACTGACAAAAGAAATAAATTCATGAATTTGATATGAAAGACAGGTACAGCAGACACTTTATGTACGGTCTTTGTTCTCACTGATAAGAGTGAGTAATGCATTCCATATATTTTGAATAATTTGATGAAGCAAAGGCCTTGCCATCCATATTAAGATTTATTGACAGGTGGGACCTTGATGAAACCTGTTATGTATTACTGTAATCCCTCTCATTTGTGTAGAATACGCCTGTACAGTGCAAAAGCACTTGGTAACCTGGAGCAAAATGTAAACAAAATTGTCATAAAATTCTGTCAGTCATTATGTTACATTACAATCCAAGCATGGACACTTTTTATTTTTACTGTGGAGGCAATCCTTTAGAATCACAAAAATGTATCTTTCTCATTCTGTTGAGCCACAAAGCAGGAAAAAAAATGTGGTTGTTTATCACAACAATATACCACTATATATACATATGTATATACATATGTATATATATATATGTATATATATATCTATATATA
>JAOWBL010000024.1:7954708-7974962 GCA_028564865.1 Zenarchopterus dispar | reverse complement strand
GTTATAACTTCCACACTATAAACATTAGGATTTAGTCAATTCATCTGATGAAAAAGAAAAAAAAAGTACAGCATAACGTCTTTAGTGTGTGTGAGGCAACAAAATCAGATGCAGTAGAAGTAGGATAAATGCCCAGCAAACTGGATGAATGAGTCATCAGCCGAGCAGCCACTCACTGACTTACAGTATCCGCTCGTGCACAGACAAGCACATATATAGGTTGTGCAGGTTCACGTGACTGCCTTGTTACACAAATGAACTCACAAGTGCAGAGCTGAATGTAGACTGCTGCAATTTTTATTTCTCACAGAGATATTTCAAACACAGAGATATTTTGACTACGTAGAAATAGCACATACTTACAACTGTGGCTAGAGATAATGAGCTGTCTGTATGCAGATATTACGGTTAAAAAACATACAAAGTCAACAACAAGGTAAAAAGTGGGTAGAGATAATTTCAAAGAGGGATATAGGCTGAGATGCAAAAATTGTTAATTAAAGGGTTTTAATCACGCAGAACTATTACACTGATAATGAGAAGTGTATAAGCAAATTGGCTGCAGGGCACACAGCAAAAGGGAGGGTGGATGGGACAGTGGTGGATGTTCAGCGTGAAGGAGCGAGTGGGAGGGAGTTCAGGAGGGAGGCAACGAGAGTACACTAAGACAGCAAAAGAGAAAGAGAAGTAGTGTGTTTATGGAGGAACATGACAGTGTTTTGTGTATGGGAGATGGGACACAGCGATTGTATCACACAAAGCTTTAAAAAGACGTGGCAAGGTAATCCAGAGACAACCTCAGCAGCATAAGCAGAGATTTTTTTCTATTTTTTCAAACCAGAGGTTCCAATTTGTATCCATCTTAGAGTGGTTTGTCCACAGTGATCTACAACGATTTGGAGACTCAGCAGCAGTAGTGTTTGTAACTGTGGGAACAGAGAGGCTACAAAAGAGGTAAGTCAGTTTTAGAAAGGCTTCAGGAAAGTATGGCTAATGGAGTAGATGTGACATGTGGTTGTAACTGACTTTAGACTTTTTTAAAATCAAGTATAAAGCAAATGAATTATGGAGATTTTTTTTAAAGGTCATTAGTGGACCAAAGTTTCTCAGCATGGGACCAATCCAAGTTTTTAGCCACTTTACATATGAAATGTGGATTTCAAACTTTTTTTTTCACTTTGTTTCATTGAATTGGACTGCCAATAATGCCTCTAACTTGTAGCACAGTCGTTTGTGGATAAACCATTGTTTTGAAAATAACAAAATAACAGGGACCTGCATGGGGTTTGGTTTAAATGTTACACTATATATGGCAATTTGAGAAAATATATACTAATTAAAACTGAGCTGGTTGACTCAGGCATTTTAACCATGAATAACATGTTTGTCCCACCCATGATTACTTAATGTAAATGTTCCCAGTATTCCTCTTTTTTCTATTTTATTTATTTTCGAAATGAATTGCAACAAAAGGTGACTATCTGCAAAATAAATCAGCACTGTCACACCTGTGTATGGTAGCATGCGTGTCGAGACCTGCAGACATCATGCATTTCTCCATATTGTGCTGGTGACAAGGTGAATGGGCAAGTACAAGCCACTTGTTCAGGCATGTTCAGCTTTGCTATGTTTGTTAATATCATTTAAAAGGAACTACAGAAAAAGAAAGAGTAGGTTATAAGTAACAAAGGCAATCCTCTTGCTTGTTCATTAGTGAGCTAATTGGTCTTTGAATGCAAGGTGTTGAAATCCTTGACATGGATACCTTCTCGTCACAGTCCATTTTATGTCTTTCTATTTTCCTCTTTCTGGTATAATTATAATGCACTGTTCCATTTATTTGCTAAGTGGCAATCAAGGGTGGCTGTCATGACCTGCTAAAGAAGAAGCTTTTAAAATGACTGTCCCAGATACCCAAATACAGCATCCTCTCATGAATGAGGGTTCTGTCAGAAAAGTGTACCATGTGTGTATCTTCATGAGTCTTGATTCATAATGGTCTTGGGAGAAAGAAACTTCTCAGCCATGATTCTCAGTCCTTTTAGAATAGACTGAGTGGACATTAGCAGTTACTTTTGTCATCCATTAAACCTAAAACTACTGAAAGAACAGAGATTTCTTACTTTAGTATTACAAGGTCATGGAGCTTTTATTTGGGAGCTGAGCACAGGTATCTCCCCCAGCAAATATTTTCAACCGCTTTCAGGGTGATATAGACACTTTAAAGTGAGCTCAGTGAGTCTTTTTGTACTCCCACATAATGCCACATACACATACACTACACACACACACACACAAACACACACACACACACACACATATACACACACACACACATACACACACACACACATACACACACACACACAGCCACAACAGATTAGGAGGATGTGGGGATGGCTATGCTCAAAAATGACAACCTTATCACTGAGTCTTCAGCTTGCAGGTCAGTGGTCTCTGGTGCCAAGAAAGGTATCGTTCTTTTCAACTTAGCTATGAATATTGTCATTCTGTGATATTATGTTTAATAAATCCTTCTTAAAGGAATGACTTCCAGAGAAATGCCAATATAAAGAAGCTCATGGAAAGCGTTCATTCTGCTTAATATAAGAAAAATAAAAAGTTTTTTCTCACTTGTCTTGAGCATAATTTATTACTTAGTATTGTCAAATCATAATGAAACCAGGGTGAAAGATTTAGAACTTGTGTTTATATTCATGTTACTATATTTACTTATATAATATTGATATTTGTAATCTTAAGTAACAAAACAAGTTTTTATGGCATTAAGTATAAATTTTATAACATCTTGGCTGTCATATCATGGTTATATGATATTGCCCATTCAAAACATGTGATGAGTAATAGGAAAAGTATATATATTTATTAATAATGGAGAAGGAATGTTTTAAAATTTCTAAAAATATTTCCACTTTCTACAATACACTTCCACTTCTTTTTCTGAGTGTAATAAAAGTCTTAGTAGTAAATTTTTGATGACAGTGGAGCTGACCATGGTCTGCTATATTTAACAGAGGAGACATAAAACTCTCTAAACCATTTTTGACTAGATTTTGAGACTCTTTTTATGTGTCAACTAATTTAGAAAAGCAAAGAGACATATTCCAAACTAATTAAGCAATCTTGTATAGGTGGACATAGTTTGAAAAAGAAAGATAAAAGGACAGATATTTTATTTTAGTATTTTTGAATTCATGAGCATCAGTTCCCATCCTTGTCAAAGTTCTAAATGCTTCCATTAAAAATACATTTTACTCTTTACTGCAACTGCCAAGGTTATGCAAATGCATGTAATTCGGGAGCAGGAGTTGGTCAGCCATACAAATTCAGCAAGCAGCACAGACAGCCTCTTTATCTATTAAAACCAAAGGAGGCTGATTGTTTGGTTGACCTAATGTCTCATCTGGATGCGCATAACAGCATATAAATGCAATCTAATTTCATCAGGGGGTCCTTCACTAAAAGCTGGTCTCTTGTCAAAGACTCAGTCATGTGCCTGCCAGCAAAATGCTCTGAGATCAAAATAATGAGTTAGACACATTTACTGCATGATTTATGATTGAGTCTTTATCTGAATCCAGACTCCTTAAACTGTGAACAGACTATACATTGACTGTATACTGGGTAGCAGTTATCGAGATATAATACAATGTTAGCCCTTCAGAATACAAATTCTCTCTCACATACTCAGTCTCTTTCTGCTTCTGCCTCTCAGTCTGTGCCTGGTACTCCATCTCTTTTACTCTGGGGTGGTAATGAGTGTCTGGTATTCTGCACTTCACCATTGAAGCTCTATTCATGCTCAATCTCCTTTACAATACGCTAAAAGGATTACACAATTAGCTGATATTGGATGTCATTGTGTGTGGGTCCATGTGTAAGCATGTGTGCATGTATGGATGGACACTAGAAAGATGCTACAGCATTGAACATGAAAGATGGATAACTGTCTCAATCCCACACTTCATTCCCAGTTGATGTACTACTGGAGGCCATATTCATCATCCACACAGCTCAGCTTCTGTGAGTGTTTGTGTGCATTTGTGTGTGCTGTAGAAAGACCAAGTGAGAAAGAGAAATGGAGACCTTGACAAGCTATACAGGATGACAGAGAAAGAGAGAGTATTACCTCTCAATAATTCAATCTACCAGTCCATCACTTTCTGGAAATATACCCCGTGCTGTCATATGTCAGCTGTTTCTTCTTCATCCCACCATAAGTTTTGAGATTAATTTATACTGTCATTCTTGTGATGACAGAAAATGCCTTCTTCATTACCTGTGAATCATTTGCTACTTTCTGCAAACTATGTATCGATTGCATTCATCTGAAGTATTACATTGCATTAGGTATTCATGGGACTGAACAGTATAAATATTGACTAAGAACAATATCTTCTCTTGACATAACTGTGCAATTCTTTTTCTCCCCTGCATTTTATATAGTTAATTACTAGTATACAGCACAGCTAACAAGATATCTACTTTATTCTTCTCAAAATTCTGCTGTTAAAAATAAAACAAACAGTTTTTTATTTTTTAAAAATATATTGAATTTGAGGTATTGTCTGATATGTAAACCCAAATGCTGATAAGTGAGCATGAAAGTTATAGAAATTTTAACCTTTTTTCTGTAGTCTTGGATGTTATGCATCACTATAATTTCACACTCACAATTAACATTTTAAAGATGTAAAAATTCAGTGAAAAGAGTTAAATCTATAAATCTGGTCAAGCAGACACCTGTGACCTTGAATAAGACTGAAGTAGGAATGGATGGATGGTTGGATGGAAGGAAAATTTTAAGTTTCAAATTGGGTATAACCCTGTGGTTTGGCTGTTTAAAAATGAGGAAGAAAGAAAAGAAAATGCTATGCATTTAGAACTATATTAAATAATGTGCTTTTGAAGCTTCACATATAGACATCTAACATTAAGACTCTAATCTTCTACCCAAACCAGCTTAATGTTTAATTACATCATCTCATGTATAAATTACAAAAGGTATGAGATAAAACATCAGTTTAAAGTCCATTTACACCAGTTTTACACCTTTGTTTAACTATTTAAGCCAGTTATGTTTAAATCACATAAAGTGTCTAAAAAAAATGAACCAAGCATGAAGTACAAAGTAGAAGTTGTATTAAAAATCAGGATTTAAGCAACATGGGCCTTTTATTTTAAAGACACTGTATAAGGTTTAAATATGTTTTAAGTGTGCACACTTAAACAAAGAAAGAGACTGACCTAAAAAAAACAGACATTGAACTAGATAGATTGCAGATGCATCTGTTAGAAATTACCATGCAGACAGCAAGAATTAAAGCAATGCCATCTGGCACCATGTACAGTGAGAGCAGAAGAGAAGCTCGTACTCATTGAGAAATGTGTATAAATCTTGGACCTTTATATCACACTGCTGCCTACCACTGCCTGTGATAATGGATTGGTTACTCTTCGTGAATATGCACTTATCTGAGTGTGTGTATGTGCGAGGCTGTGTGTGTCAGCATATGTCTTTGGTGGGTTGGGTTTGGGGGTGTATTGTTGGCTTGTCTTGTGTCAGGCAGGTCAGCTGGGGCTCAAAAGCAAGGTCGAAATCAACCCCCACACCCCATCACCAAACACAGGCACATAACCCCCTGCTTGCACACGAACAAACACACATGCTAAACGAGCGCTCAACACTCTTTTGTGCAGACACTGACAAACATGAGCCAGTCAGATACAAGATTAGGTATATGCATGGACCCACACACACATGCACACATTCACTTGCCCCTGACTTAAATCAAACAGTCCATTCAAAATCTGAGAGGTCAGATCATTTGTATTGCTTTTAAGAATTTGAAATATTAGTACAGTAAAATTACTTTTAAATGGCCTCTCAATTTGCATCAAATATAAGCGAAACAGACTGCTGATGAGACAGAAGTGAGAGGCTCTATAAAAGTGAAACGTCAAGAACATTGTTCAAGCAAACAGGCTTGAGGGTCTGAATAGGCCTAATCGAGTAACAATGGCAGTCATCTGAAAAGATGACCGAAGAGTACAACAGCAAATCAACAAGATACTGAATATTATTCCACGAGTAGGTCAAAAGATTCCAAGAAACTTTGTAGCGAAAGGTTTGGCTCAGTCAGATGTAATATGAGGTCAACTATTATGGAGTTCTGTGTACTTGTATAAAGAGATAGTGGTTATGTTGTTCATCACAGTTTATCAGTTCAGTTTGAACAGCTGATTTTTCATGGCTATATCACTAAATCAGTCATGTTCTGACTCCAGAAACATAGTAAAACACTGTTTTTCTTTTCACATTGTACACCTTTACATATGTGAGATAAATAGAGTGTAAGATTTACCCTTGTTTTGTCAGCAGTGAAAGAAATGAAACAAATACTTTTTTGTAATTGTTATTTGTTCATTTGAAATGTAGTCCCTTTTGTTTTGTGTATTTGTATTTCATTCACAAGGGTGTTTTTTTTTTGTTTTGTTTTTTTTTTTTTTTTGACACAGTGTGTGCTCTGTGAGATGCTGAATGCAGTCCTTCCTTAGAAAGACCTAGACTCAACAATGACCTCATAAAAGCATAAAGAGTTTGTTCGAACATGCAAAAGTGTGGGAAAGTATGAGCCCATACATGGATGACTGAATAGACAACATAAAAGCAGAATAGTGTTAAATTGTTGAAAAACTGAGGCTCTCAAGTCCTCTTATTGTGGGGACTAGTCATTTATTTAACGCTAAAATATGGTCCTTGGCTGTTTGGGGGAATACATCAACCAGCACACAAGAGTCCATACAAAGAGAGCACACTTCAACAGACAAAGAGCAAAAAGATAGAGGGTGACCGCCTTTTTTCATTCTTCAGATGAATTGTTTGTTCAGGGTGGGTGCAGGGCACTGAGTGGGATGGATGGGTAGAGGGAGGGACTGAAGGGATAAGGGAGGGAGGGAAGAATGAATGGTTATTACACTGTTTGTCAATGCACAAACGAGGAGTAGGAGGAGGTCTGAGGGTGAGAGCAGGCGGGGTTGCATCAAGGGTGTAAAAGATCCTTTGTGAAAGCAGGGAGTTAATCACTTGAGCGGCACACGCCAGTTCTATGGGAGCACATGTTGTACACCGGCTCCCCTTAGAGAAGTGGGAGGTCACATATAGACACAAACACACACACGCACACACACAAAACTGAATCTGCATGTCGGTTATGATGGAAAACTGAGCACAGGGTGAATACACAAGAAGAAAGACCCACCCCCCTCTACTGAACAGTTAGCAGACCCTCCTGGTCAGGGTGATAGTGTTTGCATTTGCTGCTTGTTCATTCACATGTGCACAGACGTGAACTCATCTGTCTGTTTGTTTCCTTCAAGACAGGCTGTAAGGATCTGCGAGGGCTTTTTTAGAGATGGATGCTTAGTTTGGCCTAGCAGTAAGTAAAATCTATTGTTTCATTGCTTTGGTCTTTTGTCATTGGTGGATGTTGATATGTGAGAGTGATAGTGAAGTCTGTAGTTTAGATTTTTTGGCAGACACACAGGCACAATACGACTCAGAGACATACAGATATATGCCAGAGACTGTTTACCACACAGACATTGTGTTCTTGTACTCTATAGGTTTGTTAAAGCATAAATTTAAAATTACATGTAATTAACCAACATTTGGTGTTTGTTTATTTCTCTGATTATGATTTGAACTGCACCCTGAAGAATTCAAGGAGATCTGCTGCAAGATGTGTTTTATAATGTGCATGAAATTAAACCTAGCCTGTTTTTTCCCAGAACCACACTGGAACCATTTATTTTATGCTTTATACACAACTCTTAGAGATGTTCATGTATTACTTGCTGTCTTATATGGTAGTGCTTTAATTTTCCACATCATGTCTTTGTTTCTGGGGAGATGAAAGGGTGACATACTTGAAGAGCCCTCCCTCCTTCATTCATTATTTTCCCACTAAAGGATACTCAGGAATTGGACAATGACACTTATGTGCTACCTTACAAACACAGAGAAACACTTTATTGTGGATTAACCTCAAGTCAAATGCAGAGCAGTCTAATATGTGACTTTGAGCCAGTAATTACTTCCATGCTTTGTTACTGTGGCCATTATAAAAAACTTAAAGGCTGAAGACCAGGTGGCTTGAGGAGCAAAGATCAGTCAATCAGTAGCCCTTTGCCACTAAAAGTCACTGCTGAGCCAACTTTTCCCTGTGGGTTGAAGATCATGACAACAGCATCTGGGGTCTAGTTGTCCTTCAAAAGGAAAAAAAAAAAGGTGGCAACAGGGAAACAGCTTCACTGGTAACCATAGTCACCCACTGAAAGAGTCTGCTAGGGTCCATATGTTAGTCATAAATTTGTAATAGTCTGTGTGCTAAAACCTTAATGATTGCAATCAAATATAATGTAAACACAAGATTTCTTGCAGTTTGTTTGCATTATGTTTGAATAAAAAAATGAAAATTGAAAATTACTGCCAAGCGCTGCTCAGCAGCACCAGCTAAGCGTTGAGTAGGCAGTAAGTGGCTTAATTGCCAGTTTGTTTTAAGGAAGGGTACCCAAAGGGTTATTTGCCAAATTCAACAGCTGAACCATAAATCCAGAAGCACAAAGCCAGGCAAAATGCCAAGAGCAACTTTTTTCAGCCTGTTTGCTTTGCAAATACATGAATACACCTGATTCAACACTGCATGTCTAGATTGAACAGGAAACAATAAAATTAAACAACACAGAGGACTGCAAAGATTTTTTTTTTTGATGTCTAATGATAGGACACTTTATGTTTTCTGTTTTAAATATTTGGGTCTATCAGCCATTCATTCATTCATTTATTTTTTTTGTCTTGCAGATGAAGCAATTGACAGAACGTCTCTGGGGTCATGAGGCGAGTCCGCTCATCACTCCTTTTTAACCTGACCATCTGGAGCATAGCCTTATCTGGTCCTCACCTCAGCTTGTCAGACCATGGGTAGTGTCAGCAGCGTCATTAATGGAAACAGCCTCAACAGCAAACACTGCAAGGCATCTGAGTATAAGGTGAAAGAGGGGACAGGCCACCACAGAAGGAGCGGAGGTTGCAATCTTGACGGGTTACTAAAGTGCGGCTTTGCTCAGAGCTCCTCATCCTCCACTCATCACTCCAGAGCCCTCACCCACTCCAGGTCAGGAAGAAGTGAAGACTTCTTTTACATCAAGGTGAGCTCAAGTATTCAGATCACATTAACATAGACCAAAATTTATGTGGCTGGATAAAATGTTTTTGTCTCATACAAGGTGAACCATAAACCGAGGTCTTTGTGCCACCGAGAAAGATTGATGGAGGAACGAGTGACTAGGAATGGGGAGTCAGAGGAACAACAGCAACCAAAACTACTGCTCATGCCAGGAAAAGTGACTGAGAGGCCAAGCACGGTATTCACAATTTAAATGATAAAATTAACTGCAAGGCCTCATCTGATGGTGAATGTGCTATTAGAGTCAGCATGGTTATTTTTCTGTAATAACTGGAAACAGAAGAAACACATCATGAAAAAAAGGCACTTTATGCCTGCAGTTCTCACTGACAGTTTATGTTTAATTCATGTGATTTGGATTTATAAAAAATTTTTTATTGTTATTTCCTGCCCTGGAGCACCAACCAGGCAATCAGTGAAAAGCGCACAAACAAGGCACAGACATGGATACAATTTTCTTCAAACTAGATGGGAACCATTAAGTGATTACGCAAAGATGTGTAGGAACTTGCTTGAGAAGATGTGAAAAAACTTGGGAAAATACAAAAGTTGTACCAAGAGAATCCAACTGCACTTTTACTGGGACTGCAATGCTCCAATGACGAACAACTTAAAGCACATAAAATAGCAGATTTTTAAAATTCTGTTTCATGTAGGATAAATGTGCACTAACAGTGAGGAAAAAAAGCCATTCTTTACCTATTAAAATTAAAAAGACTATAGATCATTTACTTGAAAAAGTACAAGTAAATGGTTGTTAAACTGAAAATAGTTACATTTATCACACAGGCCACTCATATTCACTGACATTATTGCATTTATATAACATAGAGCCATGGGGCAAAAAGTCAGATATTGTGGGCCACAAAGAATTGTGGGACAACATTATCTCTTTTATTCCATAAAACAAAGAAAATACTGGCTCACATTTCATTAGCATTAGAAAAAATACATCATGCCTGTCACCAAGTGAAGAGACTATCATTTGAAACTACAGTGTACCTTCAAAAAAATAGTAAAGTTAACAGATTTTTTAATCAAAAGTAGTCTTTGTCATATTATTGACCAGGCAAGTAAAGATTTTTCTACAGCTCCATGAGTAACATATGCACATGACTTGCCATGTAAAAATAATAAGCTCACAAGTTCTTTTAGAGGACACAACCCATTCAACACATAGCTTCTCACATCTGCATGTAAAAAGATCGTTTATAAAATGTGAATGCAACCTGTCAAGTTTGATTCTGCTTCCATAGCTGCTGAAATTAACCTTATATTCTAATACTTCTCCTGGAATGCTCCAATATTTCCATTTAAGATGCATTGAAACTTGAACTGAGATTGGGATTTTTATGCAGTCAAACTGCAGCTCCACTGATGTGGAGGGGAAATAAAATCCACAACAGATAGCATGGTTTATCAGTTTTCAACCTTGCCTTATATAATGGGCTGAACCTTTCTAACTTATCAATTAACCCTTCACAGATAAAGACCAAAGAACATCTTGATCATCTCAGAGAAATAGGTTTTGCACAACTATACGAAAGCATACACCTTCTTCCTCAATAGGTCTTCATTCCTCATAAGAGGGACAGATAGGATAAGTAGAAAAAGAGAAAGAGAGAGATCAAGAGATGGAGAGAACTTGATAGATTAAAGAAAAAAACAAGGAAAGGCATATCCAGCCATGAAGTCAGTGAGAAAGAATGCTGAGCTCACAAGCTTTACCTCTTACATTTCAGCAATAGCTCATATAATTAATATCACAGAGAGAAGCTATTCATCTTCCCTCAGACAGCACATGGAGCGGAGATGTAGGATGCAGAGGAGCACAGAAAGAGGGGAAGCATGGTGCTACTTTCGATGACAGGGTTGGACAGCACAGACAGGGCATGTGGAGTATAAGTTCATCGTAAAAATGGATTTTCTCTTTTTAAGACAGTCATGGGAATCTTTCTTGGAGCTATAGCTGTGTAGCTTTAAATAGTGTCAGGTTCTGGAGAAGCAGTTCTGCATGCTTCAGTTGTTCTATTTCCACTTTGAAAAGACACAACTAGAGGAAAATTTATCCCTTTCATTTTTACAGGCTTCTAGTATGTGACAATCAGAATTGCATCTTTGTGAAAACTAATTCTTAAGTTTCTGAATGTAACCCTTTCTCTTCCAAGAATAAAAGGTTGTGCTTTTTGCTTTGCTGTCAGCTGAAAGGAACATAAATATAAATGACAGAATATGAAAGAATAAACAGGAAAGAACACCCCTGACCGTGTGTCATTTCACTTTTCTAGACCTCTGCTGAGAAGTCACTGGTCCATACCACTGCTTTCAAATCTGTGAATCCCACAAGGGTTTCCTCCAATGAGACAGGCCACAACAGCCTGGACCACATCCTTCGTCCTCTGAGGAAAGCAAGCAGTTCAAATGTTGGACACAAGCAAGAAAACTTAGGTTTTTATAATTTTTCTGAGAAACAGCTATCTTACTTTGTGATTAATTTTATGATTTTGACAATTTTGTGATTGTTTTATGGACCTTAAAGAGAAACTTCAAAATACTGTGATGCAATGTTTATCTTTCAGGGACGCTGTCCGACTCTGGGCGTAACTCTATGTCAAGCCTCCCCACCCATAGCACCAGTGGCAGTCTGAGAGCTTCCACAGGCCCCATCATTCACAATGATGGCAGCTCAGTTCTTGGAAGTGGCCTCAGCAAAGGACAGCTCAAATTCTCTCCATGGAACAGCAGAAATAATACAAACCTTGACTGTAGTTACAGAGCTGGTTTAAAGAGCAGTGAGTTGCCTTCTAAGGCTTATGAGGGTGCTGGCTCCCCACTGTCTGTAGATGAGCCAAGTGCTCTCTCTGAAATTGCTGGTGGAATTCGGTCCCCCATAACTACAGATGAGTCACTGATTGAACATTTGGAACAAAGGCTGCTGGAGAGAGAAACTGAACTACAGGAGCTACAGGTATTAAACTGTCATGTAATGAATAAAAAAATAAGAATAAAAAAAAATAAGAAAAACTGAATTATCAGGATGGGCACTCCACATGAGCAGTTAAATTGTGTGTGTCTGATGACTTTAACTTTCCAACAGGTTTGTTTAGAGGAAAAGGAAACACACACCTGCCGGCTGTTCGAGGAGAGACAACAGTTCTGTGCTGATGAGATGAAAGAGCTGAAGCAACAATGCTCCACAAAGCTGAAACAAGTATCACAAATAGCTACAAAGACACATCAGGCACTACAGATGCAAGTCAGCCATCTTCAGGTCAGCCTTGGATGCATTGAAATCAGTGCTGATTGAGTTCAGTTTATTATGATCCTTCCACAAGCCCCTACTGTGTTGTCACCATATTAGTCATGACATGACATTTCAGCACAACCTTTTCAAAGAAACAAAGTAGTAGCAAATAACGCATGAACTCTCATGCAGACAGAAAACAAGAAGCTTCAGGAAGATCTCTCCAAGCTGACTCGAGAGAAGGACCTTGTTGAGCTCAGATTGAGGTCTTATGAGACAGAGAGCACACAGATAACACCGACACTTGAAGAAACTCAGTGGGAGGTGAGTCATATGAGGGACGATGTAAAACATTGTGGCACATATAGCAACATGGCAGTACTCAACCTCATTGCCTTCACCAATCTGAATGTATTGAGGCAAACAAATGATGTAGAATTAATTACACACTCTTCGGTGGAAGTTGAGGCACTTAATAAGAATAAAGCTACAAAGTTCTACGTGTTAATACCTGTATGGAAGAGCAGTGAGCACAATTTCATAAAATGTATTGAACTCTTTACAGTTGAAACATCCTTTTAGTTTTTTGTTTGCATTTTTTTTATTTGCTTCTTGTTTATAGTTCTAATAGTTCAGGATAGTTACAGATTTCATTTTTTTTAAAATCAGAAATATAAACCTTAGAAGTTCATGCAGACTACATCCAGTAGGGGTACACAAGTTCAAAAATACTTTCACCTTAATTAATATTAACATTCTCTCCTTCAGCCTAAAATTAAAGAAATGATCAAAGTTACAGATAACAGATTTGTGTTTCAAGTTGATGATGTGACTAGATGTTAGCAAGAAAAACTAGTCTATTTTAGAAACAAGTGGGAGAAAATGTATTTTATATACACACCAAATATAAACCAACTTTCAGCTAAAAGTGCACATTTACCCACCCCCACACCCCCCAAAAACAAAAAAAAGAAAGAAAAAATACTTTATTTCTACCTAAATACATTTTCAGTGTACTGTGTTAACATGAAGTGAAAATGTGTATAGTATTTTACCTTGTTGAAAATAACTGTCCATGCTGATGGACACAAATGTATTTTTTTTTTCTTTGTTACTGCTACTGTTGCTGTTTTTGTTTGTTTGTTGTTGTTGTTTTGTTTGTTTGTTTGTTTTGTTAGACACCATGCAGAACTTTCTTTGGTGACTTTTTGGCTTTTTCCCCCTGTCAGTCCCACATGTGGTGGATTTTGAAAACTGGATGAAATTCATAATCCACTGAGTCAGTACACAGATACGTTTAGGAAATGGCAACTAAAAGCAGGATTAAACAATAACTGAAAACAAAAATGAACTTTCAAACTCATGTAGAATAGAAAGGATTGGGTTAGATGGGAGATGAAGCTGGATGTTCCTGTCGTCATCTGTGTAACATATATAGACTTTTTTTCCCGGTTAGAGATGATAGTCATTCTGATAGCTGATAGTCAATACAGTTTCACAAAATCCTACAAGCCTACACAAGACTACTATAGATGCAACTATTTTCATGTTCATTCTACATTTTTTGCAAGAATATTATAAACAGAAATACCAACAGTTTCATGAGCTTTTAAGACTTCGTTCTGCTGTTATGTCATATAATTCATTCCAGGTAGAAAATTATTTTTACTAGGTTTTATATGTCCATTATGCAGCAAGACAGTTTTTTGTTTTGTTTTTTTTTTTAAATCTTTTAATGAGTTTTACACAGCTTTTTTTTTTTTTTATTACAAAAGTTATAGTTAATAGTAACTTTTTAGGTACTTATATAGACAAATGCACACACTTCACCGTCCAAATATTCTGTACAAGGCTCTAATATAAGTATCATCAACCAAACATAAACATTATTAACAGCTAATATGTAACAGTATCCAATTCCCAGGATGAACTTTTTTTTTTTTCGTTGAACTTTTGATAGTATATAACAGACATGTCCATCCCTTGTGCCCATAATCCTCTGTGTTCAAATGCAGGTGTGTCAAAAGACAGGAGAGATCTCATTACTGAAGCAGCAACTCAGGGAGTGCCAAGCAGATGTCAGTCACAAGTTAAACGAGATTGTCAGCCTCAGAGCATCACTGAAGGAAAACATGGCAAAAATGGAGATGCTTGAGAAGCAGAACAAAGACTATGAGGACAAACTTTACTCCTGCACCTTAGAGGTTGAGGTTAGTCTGTTGACAGAAATTAATTCCTCAAATCCAGACATGCACGAACTTTTTATACAGTGCTTGTAAGACACTTATAACAAGAATGCCAACTGGCTGCGAATAACAATCTTAATGGCAGTCCTCAAGAGTAGGCTTATCTGAAATTTGATATAGTCATTGCTATACTGTATGATTCAAAATAATCCTAATCTAACATTTGAATACTTTCAATTTTGCACAGATGTGCCAAAATGAGCTTCGACGCAAAAAGAATGAAGCTGATTTTCTAAAAGAGAAAGTGAGCCAACTTGAGAAAGACATTCATGGAATGAAGCAGGATCTCACTACATCTAAAGACCAGAGGCTGCAGCACAGTTTGGAGCTTGAGACTCAGTCCCAGACTCAGGCTCTGGAAAAATCAGTTAAAGGCTCTGACTTCTCTGACCAGGGCCAGAATGCAGAGAATGGGAAACACACTTCTACTGGATCACTCCAAAGAGAAGTGGACAGACTGAAGCAGCAACTCAGGGAGGAGAAGAATGCTCAAGAGAGGCTGGCAAGCAGCTTTCAGGAGGAAAGGCAGACATGGAATAAAGAAAAAAATAAAGTCATCAAATACCAGAAACAGCTACAGATCAACTACCTGCAGATGCACAAGAAGAACCAGGACCTGGACAGGATCCTGAGAGAGATGACGGCTGAGTTTGAAAGTCGGACAGAGATAACTGTGGGTATTGGCTACAGCTCAGGTCTACAAACTTATGATGATGTCATTGCCACAGAGATTTGAAGGAATCAGTACCACACATGCTTTCAGTAAAAGTGATACCATCTTGACCACTATTTATTTCATCACGTCAGTCTCATTGGAGAATAAAACATCACAACAGTAATCAATACTTTGTGTCGTACTCTAGCTATTTATTAGTGTACATAACCTAGAGTTTTTTTTTTGTATCCTTGTCATGAAAAACAACACTACTGAAAATAACCATTACTAATGAAACTGTTCTAACTTGTTTAAAGGTAAACAACAAGTTATTTAACATTTTAGGAGTTTTTTTTCACCATGTTATGTAACAGGAGCAATTAATATTACAATCATTCTCAGTTTTATTGTTCTAACAAGTGCAGCAACCACTTAATCATGTGTCACAATTAATGTCTGATAGTAATAGATGACCAGCATAATAATTGCTCAACATCTGTCTCTTCCAGCATGACAAAATGACAGTGATATATCATGTTTTGTTAATGATGAGTCCTAAACCCTATTATAACTTGCCCCATTTATCAAAGTTTACTGCATCCTCCCGTAATGTCTGTTCTTAGCGGTTTTCAGTATGGAACATGACTACAAACCAGAAAGTCTTTGTAAAACAATGCACAAATCTTAAGTTGTAAATATTTGTAACTGCCACATCTATTAAAACAAACAAACAAAAACACTCCATTTCAAAATCCATGTCTAAATTGTGTTATTTAGACAAAGATTTTCTCCCTTAAAATATAATGAATGTTCAGTATTTAAACAACACAGTTAAAATATTGTCTTATGTTTCTAATATATTTTTGCCGCTCTTGTAAAATTTTAATTTGATATTTCAGCAAATTTACCTTGATATCCCAATGAAACTGTGAATGTAGTGCCATATGAATTTCTCATGTGAGTACTACTACTCCTAATATCAAAATTCTTTAAAAAAAAAAACAAAAAAAAAACACAACAGACTTTTCATTCAAAGTGTATTTATTTGTTGTGCTTGCCAAAATTTGTTAGTACTTGTTCATTTTACAAACACAAGCAGATATTAAAATTCTGATTCAAGGAACTAAAAGCATTCTGTATTTCAACCTGTTTTATGTTTGAACTGATTAAGAATAAAGTTTAATAAACTTTCATAATGCCCTGATAATTGCTGGAACAGAATTGAAAATAATTACAGAAAAACATCCAAGTGAAACATAACACAAATGGCTGAATCCCCTCTCCATTTTTTTGAGTGAAAAAAGAAATATTTAAAGGAAATTATGAAGGATGTATCTATGTGTCTCCAAATAATGTTTGTGAGGGTCAGATGAAAGTGCTCCACTTTGAGGAAAACAATTCTTTTTCACATAAAATCCAGCCATTTATGTAGCTCCACTAATATGGAGTTACTCTGAATCCTGCAAGGACAAACTGGTCTGTGGCAAATTATTCTGGAGTAGTCTGCACTCCACCCACTTAACAGTCAGAAATACATTCGAAAATGTGTATGTACACACTGTCTTGGTCAATAAATGTGTGGTAATCTGTTAACAAGAATGCTTGAGACTGCTTAGCTACCAATCATTGCATTACATTTCCTCAGCGAGTCAGCAGAGATTTGGAGAGAGACAGAGTGGAACTAAGGTGGTGTAAACCAGTGGCACTTAAGCTCAAGTGACTCATAAGTGCTTTGCAACACATTAAGTTTTAGTCATGAAAAGTGCAAAATTGGGAAGTAGCAAAAGGATGGCTGAAATTGCAGCTTGAAAATACTTGATGTTAAATGATAAAATAAAAACAGGGAAAAAAATTTAAAGCAGCACTAAGTCTTGGGTACACACCCTGTGGAAATCAATGTGTGCTGAGATACACAAGGCAAGAAGTGCTTACAAACTTTAAAAAAAAAGATGAATGTAAACTATTTTCAAAGTTCTCTTGAATTGCGCTCTTCGTCTGTGACTGATTACCATTCTCCATTTCTCTTGGATTTTAAATAATAATTTAAATAATAAATGTTTTCATCTCCTGTTTACTGCGATGGACTGGCGACCTGTCCAGGGTGTACCCCCACCTCTCGCCTGCAGTGGGCTGGGATAGGCTCCAGCTGACCCCATTGACCCAGAAATGGAATAACGGGTCAAGAAAATGGATGGATGGATCTCCTGTTTAATTATCTAACTTCTGCCTTTTGGCAGTAATTCCCTCCTAACACAACAGCTCTTTGTATTTAAGCTTCTGTCATAAATGAGCTGGTGGGACCAAATTAACACTGAAATCAAATGTAGACCCATTGTCAGTGTGTGGCTCTGTCACTGACATGAAAAAGGGAACATGCCAGTGAAATAACCCTGACAAGAAAGAAATTAACAGAACTGGTTGGATGACAAAAATATTCTACCTGTCATTTAATCAATCATTGTTTGCCCTGTAGGAAGAAAATATGGTTTGGGGAAGGTTATGATAACCATATTTTTTATATGGACTTAGTTTAACATTCATTTTTGGCCTAACACATGTCACAGTGTGATTGAACAGCAGACAGACAGCCGCAAGAAGACACTGGTGGATAATTTAGCCATGCCTGCCCTGCTGTGGGATGATAAAAGTGCAATCATATCCTGCTGTGATTCTTCTGATCCAGTGACAGTTAAACACAAAAGGGCCAAAATTCATTAGTAAAGGGATGGTTCTACTGAAACCCGATTTAACATACAAACAGAGATCTATGCTTAAATATTCACTAAATTTATAATTTGAACTATTCTAAGAAAAAATATTGCAGTCTTATAAAACATTTTTGTACCTTATTTCAAAGTCTAAGCTTCCCCTTTAAGATAATAGTAAATATCCCCTGCTTTTAAATAATGAATGAGTCAATAACACTGCATCCGTTTCTACCCTGCCCTCATTACTCACTACACACTCCCATACTCAAATGTGCTATAACCCAGTTGTACCCCTGAGCAATTAGTTCCTCTGAAATATCAAGGGGCTAGTTATTCAGGCATGTATTTCATATATTATTGGTTTACTCTGAGCCTTGTATGCAGACCAAGCTCTAGCAAACACAGCCTCTGCAAATTCCCAAGCTCCTCTGCAGTCAGCAAGTAATTGGAGAGGGAGTCCCAAAGGGTCCTCATATACTGCTGTAGCCTTTGCAGACAAGCTGAAATGGCAATGAAGGTAGATAGGAGTTTGTTTGCATGCAAGTGAGTGTGCATGTGTGTGAGAGAGATGTAGAAGTGCAGGAGGTGGCTAGCAAACTTTGTATAAATAGGCCCACAGCCTTTGAACACTTGCCGGTTGACTGGGAAGCCATCTGGTTCCACAAACACTCCCCCATCCCCCACCCTCTCTCACCCCACCCCACCCACACACACACGCCCACATGCCCATGATCATCCATGTCTGGGGGGATGTCAATTTCTGCTCATTGGGAAATAGCTTCTTTTTTTTTAATCTTTTTTTTTTTTTTAATCTTATCTCATTGGAAAATAGCTGAGAGGAGGTGGTGGGTGATGTATGAATCCCAATTTAAGCTGTTAAAAATTAGTTAATTAACTCTGTCCCTCACACAGAGTGAGTTCCTTTGAAAATAATTTTACCATTCAACACATTCCAGCTCGTTTATTCTAAAGCTTTGCCAACTATCAGCTTGTGAAATTACCAGGAGGAGTTGAATGGTGGATGAAAAGCTCTATATGTGAATCTATAACATTACACAAGCAAAAAGAGTAAAAATTGCTGGAAGCAAATCTTGGAACAAAAAA
Source organism: Zenarchopterus dispar (assembly GCA_028564865.1). Taxonomy (NCBI): domain Eukaryota; kingdom Metazoa; phylum Chordata; class Actinopteri; order Beloniformes; family Zenarchopteridae; genus Zenarchopterus; species Zenarchopterus dispar. The sequence continues at coordinate 7,955,736 of JAOWBL010000024.1, read as the reverse complement.
AACAAAAACAAAAACAAAAAAAACTAACTAAAAACTAAATCTAGCTTTCAACCATACATTTGTCTGCAACTGGCACTTTGTTGATAAGATTGAGAGGATTACATTAATTTTTGCGTACAGACATAAATTTAATGGTTTTAATTTTTCTTACACACACAAAGAAATATATACACAACAATTTTACTTCAATTAATTTCATCATTCCTTACACTGACTTTGTGCACTGACACAAAGTGATCATATCCTGAGGTGATGATAAAACGAAGATGAGTTGCAGTGCAGCCATTTAGCTAAAAAATAAAATTAAAGGAAAAAAAGAGACAGAAACAGTTTTACCCATTCTGATTCAATACAATTTTTTTTTCCATGAATACTTTTCTTTCAACTTACTGAAATAGCATTTGACTGAATATGTCCTTCCGTACATTCAAATTCTGTAAGGTAGTGAGTACATTAATGTTCATTTTAATGATCAAGACTTCATATCAAATGGAAAAACAACATACTCTTACCTTTCTCTGTAACAGACTCAAACTGACAAACATTTGGTGAGGTGTTCTTTTCTATCTTTAGATGCTTAACTGCAGAGTTAAAAGCAAACAAATAAACAAAATAAAAACAGTTGGTTGTGCACATATGTTTCCATGCTATTTCTTCAGTTTAGGTTCTAATCTTACTGCTGTTTATAGCACACTGCCTTCAAATAAATAAATAAAAAAGAAATGCCACATTTTAAGAATGTGTTTACAATTTCAAGTAATGGAAATGTAAAGACAACCTAAATAACACATCAGTCAAACACAACCTGAACCTGATTATTATTCCTCCATTTTTGTAAACTGACCGTTTTGTAAACTTGTTGGTTTACAAAAATTGAGGAATTAAATATATACGCATACATATATAAATACATAACTACATATATATGTATATATGTATATATGTATATATATATATATATACATATATATATATATATATATGTATGTATATATATATATATATATACATACACACATACATATACA
>JAOWBL010000024.1:7941056-7954608 GCA_028564865.1 Zenarchopterus dispar | reverse complement strand
TATTGTCATCTTTTTGAACAACAAACTGGTCATTTTAATTCAAATTGTTATATAAACTTTTGAATTCTCATCTTTGAAATTTGTGCTTTAAAATATGCACTTAATCACATTTTTGTCCCTGTGCACATGTGGTTAGACTGGGTCGAAGCTCTTCTGAATACCACACTGAGCAGTGAGTGAATGCCAGCCATTTGCTCTGGAGCATTACCACAGTGGAAATACTTGACTGGTATAGGACAGTTCTGACATTTTTAGACTGACTAAGCCAGGAGCCAAGCATATGAATGTTTTTAAAATGTGAATTTTGGAGAATGAGAATTTTCTCTCTGTTGGGTGACTTCTTTTTTTTTTTTTACTCCTGGTTTGAAAACCTTAAATAACTTTCCCTCAAACTGTGATTGACCTAAATGCCCTGAGAGGCCAGTTTTCAACGTGAGAATGGACCTTCAAACTTTTATTTAGATGCTTTGATCACAAGAGAAAAGTACATCTCAATAGAGTTTCTTGGAATAACTGAACTCCCCTCCAAAATATGAGCGTAAATTTCATAAATTGCTGATTCAGTTGGTGGTCTTACTCTATATACAGTATTTACTAACTCTCTTACTGGACAGGTAATTAAATGAGATTCACTGTGAACTGTAATGTAAGACCATGGAGGTAGAAAGCTCCATCTATGCCTTTTAAAAAAAAACAAAAAAAACTTGCACTACAACTACATGTTAGCAAATCGGTATGTTTTAAATTATTTGTTGTCAGTATTTTGCTGAACTTTCTGTACCTCCTATGTTGTTTTCTCTCTGTAGATGAATTGTTGAGCAAATGAGTGAGTGGAGGTTTTGTGTGTAAATATGCACCCACTCCCACCACTGAATATGTTAAAGATGTGCTGGAGGGCAGAGACAAGAAACAAACACACACATACACTTGCTGTGATTAGGTTCTTTCCATTGTTCTTTTCGCTTTTCAGTCTCAGCTGCTCCTATCTGCCTTTTTGCCTTCCTGTCTCATTTTCTGTCACTGAACTCGTGCATGTTTATGTAAAAACATGAAAAGTATGGGTCTGGTCGTTAAAATGGATCATTAGTAACCATTGCTGATGAAAAGCTGTAAAGTGGCTGGAGGAATACTAGTTTACACCACTGATAGCAATATTGCTTTAACTGTTAATTCATTTGATTGTTTTACTAATTGCTTTAAGTGCAATGTCGTAAAGTTTCTTGTAAACCTGTGAGTACATGTAAATGTCTGTGTCTAGTCTGGGGGTAGAAGGGGTATAGATACATATGTTACATGATAGTAGCATGTACATGCTATCTACGTATAGAAATATATATATACATGTATCTTTAATGTTCATATATATGTAAATATACCAACATATACATGCAGTCAGCTATACTTTGTAATTTGACATGTTCCAACCACCTAGGCCAAACCCAGCCCTCCGCTGCAACAGCACTACCCTACAAGGCGAGTGTGTCTGTTGCACTGCAGAAGCAGCTTCTAAAGCTCAGCAGCTTTAGAAACCAGCCAATAAACTCCTCAGATCCCAGACCAATCAAGCACCTTTGAATGCACCAGACTGAGCCCAATCCATGTGGGTCCCACCTTGCAACTTCCATCACCCAAAAAATTTGTTACCACCATACCAGTGCCAGACACCACATGAGACCCCTGAAGACCGGTTTCCTTTCCACTGAAGGATCAGAGCTTCTCTGGTGCTTCGAAGGTAATTACTCATTTATAGGCAGCTGGTTTTGATAACATGGATGACAGGTATATAAATAGGTGGACTTATGATGTAGTGATTGAACACCATTCTTTTAAAAGATAGCCCTTTCATTTGCTGTTTTGGTGGAGGTAGTGGACAGTATTGTCTGTAACTAATTGAGACCACTTCTATCTAACTCTATTACTTCTCAGAATTAAGGTTATAAATCGTCTTTCATTAACTGCTCCCCATAAGGGGACTCCTGGTTCAAGACATTAACAACATAATGTCCCCCCCTCTCTCCCCCTCCTTGCATCTTAATTGAGCCATCTCACTGTGAGTGCTGGATGCTCTGGCCTGTCCTTAAGAAAGTCCCTTGGATTTCATTCACTTATTTAAAAACACAGACATGCCCCATCTGCCCCTTTTTTGGTGATTTCACCCTGAGATCAAAGGTCAGTGGGATTTCCTGGTATCACATATAAATAGCACACCAGTCCAAGCATGGCACCTTTGTGCATTGTACATTTTAAGCTTTTTGCGTGTCCTTTAACACCACTAAAGTCACCACAAGAGCATAATCTGAGAAGATGGTAAGGTCAAGCAATAAGGAGATTATAATGAGGTTAGGCTGAGGTTAGGTTAAGGTTGGGGTTAAGGTGTCATTCATTCAGGGAGTAGACAACATGTAGCCTGAAATTAACTGCTGAGTATAAACATTGCTTAGCAGTAACATGGGAAATGACTTCACCTAACATTAACATGCTATTTTATAGTACCAGGCTGAGGACTTGGGAAAAATTAAATAATAATTCTGTGGTTCTGGTGAAATTCAGCTCAGAAATGCTGCAGCTTCATGAATATTATAATGAGCTGTATTCACTTCAGAGCTCTCACTGGTCGATAGGGGCTCAAGGACACATGCACACACTTAGGTTTGCTTCTATATCTCAGTGAGGAAATTGCATTCACACAATGTATTCTTGGCCTGTGCATTCTCCGCAACCATCTCATTTGAATGCCTAGACCTAAGCTTTACCCCATAGCCTAATACCAAAAAGATGACTTTGGACCTTCTTGTCAACATGGGAAACAATTCCCCATAATTTCCCTGTTGAAGGGAGTTCCCCATTAGTTTGAGTGTAATTGACACTGTGTCTCCATCTTGACATAAAGAGACACACATCATCAACATAGAGAGTATTCTGCTTTTTAAGAGCATGCTTGTCTTCATCCTTCTTCTTTTTTTTTTTTTTTTAGATATTTATGACAAAGGAAAACATCAGCTCTTGTCCCACAGATTTCACATGGGCAGCACATGTGATTATATACACATGTGATGCTCTATAGTTTAAATAAAGCAACAGTGATAAATAATGTAGTTTGATAAAAGCAGCCTTAACAGAACCCTCAGGTATACATGGGGCTAAGAGAGAATATTTTTAAATATACAACAAAAAACTTCATATGCATGCCTAACAATTGCATTATATTTGCAAATAGTACAAGTATTTTGAAATCTATATGGAAAAAGTGCTTTTTCATGATATGAATAGAAGGCCAGTAAAAAAATTACTTAAGCATTTACATGCTCTTAGCCCCACTAGACCTAACAATATGTCTCCTTGTGGTCCTAGTGTGGTGAAGAAAGCAATGATAAAAAACAACAGGAAGGAGAGTTTCTGGTTTTGATGCTCATTATACTGACTGAGCTAATTATCTCAGATTTCCTCAACCTGATTTAGAGGAAAAAAGCTTGGGATTATTGAGACAAGCAAGGTTAGAGTCTGTCTGACAGCTGAAAGCTTGCTGTGGGTCCAGGGGACCCACAGGGAGTTTGGTGCACTGATTTTCTAAAGTCAGCTAAAAGCTTTACAAATGTCTTTTATATTAAGTTACTGAATATTTGCATTAGTTTCTTGTAATGAGATACCTGGAGAAATTATTTTTGATTGGTGATGTGCTACAGAAAAAAAACTTTTTGAATGAGTGTTTTTCTTTAGTAGAAAACTAATTTAGATTTTTCTTTCTTTCTTATCAGCTTGGAAAGAGTTCATACAAATGCAGAAATTTTCCAAATTTATTCTTTGACTTTTTTTTTTACCTATCCATACCTTGTGGGTGATCTTGCAACTTACATTTGGAAAGGTCAAGGAATACAGACCAAATAACCCCTGTGAAATGCAAAATTCAGACTGTACTATTGATGAGACCTAAATTTTCACCCATACTATCTGGGACACAGTCAATCCGACCGAGTCCAATACCTATCTCTGTGTCTTGTTCTGCTCCTTAACACTTTTGTGTTTCCCAGAGGTGTAAGGTAATATGTCAGTTTGAGAACTATTGCTCACTGTAACACTTTGTGCAAAAGCTGAGATTCTTGAAAAAATAAAAGCATTTTCTTTAAGTATAAAGTGCTGTGCAACACACTTGTTTCAGTTCCTCTCAGTGAGGTCCACAAAGGCAATAAATAACAAAACCAATGTTCGTTCACAGACTAACGGCTCTCTTCAAAAATTAACTCGATGTGCTAGAGGCAGAAACAGTATGTGGAAAAATTTGTGCAGAATTCGGATTACAGTGTCAGTGGCTTTTTTTTTTTTTTGGCAGGTTCATCATTTATGTGATTATCTCCTTTATCTCCTTCTCAGGGATGTACTTACATCATGCTCTCATTGACAAAGATCACAGTGGTCTTTGATCAAGATCTTTGAAAAAACAGCTTCATACCCATTTCTTTCTTAAACCCCTTTATACCCACACTATTTGCTTCTGGCTCACAGAGAAAGTTAATCAGTTAATACAGTACCAACTTGTGTAGCAGACTGTGGTTGAGCTCCACCCTGCAGTGGAAGATGCTTCTAATGCAAGGATAGTGCATTGATGAAATTGCAGTATTGTTGCACATGTCTTTTAATTCTTTAAGAGATGCAAGAAGTGGCTCAATGACATTCCTCAACCCTGTTCTGTTCTCCTTTTCACATGAGGATCCAGATCACCTTTTTTCAATTTATAGCTGTGAAAAACAGAGAGCTATGCCAAAACCACACAAAAATCTAATTAGTACGATTACATTTCCAGCAACTAAGTTTTGAGAACAGTGGTTCACACAGTTTTTTTCCACCCTCTAGCCTTTTGATGGGATATTTGGGTCTTTGAGGATGAGCATGTTTTGTTCTATGGCTTTTTGGCATTTAACCTCTTAAATCAGAAAGGATTTACAGCCCAGTTTATTATGTTTGAACATAAAATTGTATTGTCTTTTGATCGCAGTCCACTCTGCTCTCTCTGCTGCCTGCTGTTCTCTGAGCGGTGAAATGTAAGAGCAGCTGTTATTCATACTAAACTACCCAACTTGTTTGTTGTAAACCATTTTTTCAGAACAGAGGTATTTAAGAGTGTGGTCTGGAGCCTCTGTGCAGTGTTTCATAAAGCTATAGTCTGCAGGGTTGTTACTTCTGCACTAGGAGACCACACACAGACATACAGTAGTTATACTAACAAACATGCAAACAACCTTACTTTTATTATTATTTCTATTCCTTTACATTGCCTTAAGCAAGTTAGAGGTCTGGTTTTCCTGCGTTCTCCTTCTCCCAGCGTTCCGCTACATGCAAATGCAAACCTGGGTTGAGTGCGCACAGAGTCTATGACCAGTTAAGCATTCGTGTGCCTATAAATTGCTGAAGTGATAATGGCTTGGCAGACTCTGAGATCCCTGTGCTCTCCCATAGCTCTAAACAAATTTGCTTTATAGCCTGAGATACACCCAGCTATTTCTCTCCTTAGATCCTGCTGCTTCCAACTAAACAAATGCACTTGCAAGTGCGAAGTGCACACATGGAGCAAATATGCTTACACGTGATTCCATGCAGCAACTTGCATATGTATGTAGATATAACATAATTTAAGACATTGAGATATGCATATTGTTTCTCTTTTTAGGGCCCTTTGCACTGACCCTGCCCAGTGCATTTTGTGACTTAGTTGCAGTATAACACACTGCCACTGACTCAGCACATCAGCTCCAAAATCACTCGGACACAGCCTCACAAGCACATGTGGACAAAGACTTGCACAGTTTAGCCCATACAGTAGTTTTCCATGCAAGCAGAGCTGAAACTGTCTCTATTGTCAGCAGATAATTGGATGCATAAGTTTCTGGGAGGAGGGAGAGTTCACTGTGTTCAGATTCTGAGAGTAAGTGAGTTCACTGTTGAATATCTAGAGGTACACGTTGCTGACTACAAGAGCTTCCTCATACCTAGACCAGGGTATGCCAGGGCTAAATGCCATGGCGGGCTATGGGATACGTGTGAGATCATGTGTTCCTGGGCTTTGACTGCCTTGTAGCCAACTTTACCATCATAAATGGTGGTTGCAAACACTTCACTTGTTTCTGTTTCTCTCCCCCTCCTCGCTATATTCCATGACAGGACCAAACCAGTTCCCTTCACTCTTGTGTTCTCACTTCCCAGCAGCAGCTGGAGTCTTAAACACTGAAGGGACTTTGTTTGGTGAATAGGATCATTGTTTTTCAGTGGTTTGGGATAGTAGTGTATTTTATCTGTTTACTCCTAAACAGACTTCTCACCACATCATTGCACATGTGTGGATGCAAAGCATTTTTCAAATGCGTCTGTGTTTTCCTGTGTACAGAAGAATGACAGTGATATTGTTTTTGATGTATCCTTACATGTATGGATAATGGCATTTATCAATTCATTCTCCTCTCTCCATCTCCTTGCTGTCCCCTAAAGCTCAAGTTATATACTTATGCTCATTTGTCATGTTATCTTTTCCTCCAACCACTCTCTACTAGTCTGCCATTTATGTTTTTTCATCTGTTTATTCCTCTCTTACTCTTAACCTCCCCCTCCAACTCTAAAGTGCAGCCGTGTTCTGCAAGAGGGAAAGTAGCGGAAGAGGGTGGAGAGGGGTGAGGCACATAGTTGTGGCTGGCTAATTGAACGCCAGGCAGTTTGGTCAGTAAAGTCCCAACATATGGGAGTGGTCGGGAATTTGAAAGGCTTTGTTTTGTGAGTGGATGTGGAATAACAACAGATCCCATTTGTGTCAATCTACAGATCGATACAGGCTATGATGATTGGCAGATTGGCAAGTGTATGAACTTGATGATCTGTGTCTCTGTGCATGTATGTGTTTGAGAAAATGATGCCTTTTTTCGTACTGTGTTGCAACCCTTCTGTTGTTATTGGCCACTTCTCATGCTGCCTTTCCTATCAGCTGTCTCTCCAACCAGCTTTTTTGTATATGGTTGCTCAGCTGTTGTGTTTCATCTGTTTACAAAGACTTCACATAGCAAAGAAAAGGTTTTACTTCTCTACAGAAGAAGACAAATAGGACCACTTGTGTTACTGGTGTCTTCTATGTATGTGCACATTTAAGTTGTGGAGAGTATCCTGGCGTGCATAGTTGTCCTACAGAGATTTAAAAAAAAAACAGACTTTTTTCTTTTTTTAAAGTCTAAAAGCGAAATGGCTAAATTGGTACTTAGAACTCTTCAGTTAGATAATAAAGTCTGAAAATGTCCATTATGCATTATGTTGTCCTTCTCTTTAGCTCAGATTTCAATTCATCAGCACATCAATCCTGCACTTGTTCTTTATTGGTTGTAGTTTATTTTTGCACATATCACCAGTGTTTCTTTTGAACACAAAATGCTTACAAGCAGCAGGAGGGGAACATGCTCATCCACAAATCTTCATGCAAGAAATGGCTAATTTGGTACTCAATATGCGCCTTATTTTGCCATCGACATTACACTTATCAACACTCCCCACTCCAACTCATTTACGATATATATTTTGAACTTTTTCACTTAACCTCCCCACTCAAATGTCTACCGTGCATAATTAGGTCTGGATGTTACACAATATATGGATAAAAAAGTTACAAAAATCAACAATGATACGGTTTACAGTAGTGTCTTAAACTTTCTGGCAGGTTGTGATTGCTGCCATTCTATGTGAAAGCTGTTTGACAGGATTGCATTGGTGTAAGTACTTGCAGATCATAATGCCCTTATTTTTGGCAAATTTGATAATTATTTCCAGTGTTGGTTTTGGAATCTGAACCTCTCTACAGCCAATTTACAAATATCAATTGTGACACATTGGCAGATCTATCTTTTGGATGTTCTCTGGCAATGTTTGGCTCAATTGCCCCTCCCCCCTCTCCTCCTCATTGTGACTTTCATTCCACATTTCTTTGCGTTAACATTTTTTTTCTTAAAAACAAACAAACAAAAACCAAAATAAAAACAAATCATGTGTGTGTGTGTTAAATATAACCCAAAGAGCTAACTGTGTGCTGTAACTACAGGCATCTTGTCTGCTTTGTGATGGGGGTGAGAGGTCAAAGGTCAGTGATCTGAACAGGAAAGCCTACTCATGCAGAACAACACATCGTAAACAAACCATTACACACCATCTGTAGAGGCGTGGAATCCCCCTACAGTGTTGTTTGTCTAGGTGTGTGTGTCCTAGTATCCCTGTGATCTCATCTGCAGACACACAAGTGATGATCAACACATTTAACCAGGGACAGAGAGGTGACCATCTGGCATCTACTGAGGCATCAAATTACCTGCTAAGAAGTTACATTAGCATTGTACACATTAAGTTGAACATTAGAAATCAAATATTTTTTTGCGTAGGGTAGCCATGTAGTCAGTTCTGGATACATTTGACCACTAGCACTATTTTTTGTTACCTTAGCAGATCACCAAACTGTTTTCAAGTTACAGTCATGTAATGAATGCAGTGGTAAAGTCTGGTGTGCTAGTTGTCATTGGAGTCATGCATGGCTTTAGACCATTTCACATGCATTCAGAGAGTGTTCAGGAGTCTGATTTAAGGATAAGACCCTCTAAAGGTAAAGTAGCAACTGGTAATTATGAAATTTTATAGATTTGCACGTTAGTGTTATTTGTTCCCAGAGTGAAGGTGCTTTTGTGTCACTTTAAACTCTCACTTTACAGAGTTTTACGTTTCATTACCTTCACAGCAGATTGGCTAATATAAGCATATACTTTTTTCTTTTGTGATCAGGTTTCCTGCTCTTACTTTCCTGACTGCCAATTCTCCTTTTTCCCACCAATTTTTAAATCTGTCCAAACCACTTTTTCAGTTCTTCTCTTTTACTTTTTTTTCCCTCTTGCACTACCCTTTCTTTTCTTGTTTTCCTCCATTGGTCTCATTTCCTTGGCAGCTTCTCCTACCTCCCGTTTCATCCTGCCTGTCAGTCTGTCCTCACCTTCTACTCTTCTCCTCACCTTAATTTTTTCACTTGTTTTAAAAAGCAGAGAGGCAACCCTTCTCTGCCACTGCTTGATACCCAGCAAGTTCTCTGTTCAATTGCTCACCTTCATCTCTTTATCACTCTGCCACCCACACTGCCACGCTGCCATCATCACAGGCAGTCAGCTTTTCTGGCAGTGCCCACTGGTCCAACACCTGCTACTCTGAGCAAATACTGCGAAGGCATTTGCATAGATGGGTTTATCTGTGCCTCAGAATACTTCATATTGTGAAAATTAATTAAAAGAAAATTTCTCGTCCAGTCATTGTTGCGCGTATGTTAGCATGTTGTTGTTGTTTATCTCCTGTTTCCGTGAATGTGTCCATCTGTTGTACAGCGTTAGCCTGACACACAGCCAGACATGTGGATTAAAGTAAGATCTAGGCTGCTGGATCTCTATTCTGAGATGCCCAGAAGGAGAAGCCTGTTAATTTAGTTGCTATAAATACAGGGCCTCCTCCCAGCAGGTCACTCTTAAGACATACTGTGTAGAACTGGACTATGACAGCTTCTTTACACTGTGAATTTGTGTATGAAAGAGGGTGTGAGCATATGCATTCCTTTAAAGCTGACTTATCACAGCCTGGTTCAGTGATGTGTGGTGAAGAAGGTTAAGGCACCTCTACAAAAGACATGAACTCAGCTTTCTCTTACTTCTCTCTTCATTCTCAGGCCAATGTTAAGGGATGCATGACTTGCCTGCTACTGACCAATATTATATTTTATTCCTGCGTCTTAGTCTATCATTTTACTAAATAGATTTAGTTAAATTAAGCTTTTTTTCTGATCCTTTCAGAAACTTTTTTCTAAACGATATCAAACAGAAAACTTTTGAACAGACTATTTTTTTTTCTGTTTGTTTTTTGAAGGAGACATTCAGTCATTGTGTTGCTCCTCTCATCTTCACTCAGACGAAGAGACCTCATATCTCTGCATAACTGCAATGATCAAATTAGTGTTGCAGCTGGTGATAATGATGAGAGAAGGTACAGGTAACTTAGCAGGACATGAATGTGATTGAGAGGGGGGAAATTCTGGCTTTCTGTTTGTAATGTAAATAACAGGAAGTGTCACAAGTGTAATCAGTGTTTCCTGCAGAATCAGATTATACTTGTAACACTTATTGGTAATTACAGAAAATTACTCATCATCCAGTTTCTGGAATGCCATGATTTTATTTATAAAGGCATTCCTGGAACTGGATGGTCAGGAATTTTCTGTAATTGTCGATGGAGGTTTCAGAAATTTGATACATCATCTGGGACCTAAAACCACAATATTGGCCGGGAGAGTCTTCTCCAGTATTGCGTTATCAAAACTTTTTTTATTCTGTCACATGTTGCACAAAAACTTGATAGCAGAGTTATCAGTGTGAAGAAAAGAAAAAAATAAGTATCTAGTTGCTGATAGAAAATAGAAATAGGTCAAAGTGGAATCACAGGCGAGACCTTTCAAATATCAGAAACTGAGATTTGCCAAGAACATTGCAATCTAAGTATTTCTACCAACTGATTTGATTTTTTTTTTCTTTTTTCAGCCAGTGATGATTGTTGTCATAGAACCATTTATAGTTTACATGATGGGTTTCTTTTTTATTTGTTTATGGAGTAACAAAGCTCTTTATCTAAACATTATGAGAAGCTGCTGCTTCTGCCATTTTTTCCTCTACTTTTCAATAATTGAATCAAAAAAAACTTTTAAAAAGAGACTAAAACATATCAGCTTTTATGAACACTTGAGCTTTGAAATGGTTTTCTTCATCTACACCACACAGTAGTTGCTCTAATTTGTTCTTTCACAATAAAATGCACTATACAGTAATTGCTTTTCACTCAGGGTAAATGTTCATTTAATGATAGCATCATTTGTTGAACAGCAACATTGTAGCATTTGTGCATGACTCAAGACTGATTTCAAACATATTTACTGTAAATTTACTCAGGCTGGCTGTCTATGTTGGGTTTTTGCTTCTGCACACTTGATTTTATGGAATATTTGCCAGTTATCACCACTGTCCATCTTTGAAAGTTCTTACAGGATCATGGTACCAAAGTAAGTAATGTTGTGATGGATATCAGATTTTTACTTAAGCCATTTTACTGCTCTGGCAGTTTGGGTTAGAGGGAAAATAACTGGCTCCATGAGATATTTACTGCTAGAGGAACTTTTACTACTATTTTCCGTGCTGAGTTTTTGCTCAGAGCTAACAATCAATAGTAATGATTGATAGAAGAAAAGGAAGCTGGGGACAGTGGCGTGGAAGAGCGAGCAAAGGTGAAAGAAAATAAAGAATGAATGACTGTTTCAGTCAAAATGATGAAAAACAATCAAGGTGGGGTTACAGATTATAAATGAGAAATGTTGGATTATAGAGATATAGTTTTATATCAGGAAAAGGATAACAAGATCATTGAAGATTATGTGCAGACCGTGTTCTTGTTAATGAACACTGGAGCGGGTGAGCACACATACACCTAGTCTATTAGTTTAAGGATGCTTTGTTGTTTTCCCAGTGAGATGATTGGTGGGCATTGATTTGATTCTTGTATGTTTCAGTTTGAACAAGACTTTTAACTCTCGTATTAAGAGCAACTTTAGTCTTTAAGTCAGGAATCCCTCTAAGGCTCCTCATGCTGTTCTCAGTAACTTCATTTGCCTCACTGTTAACACCTAAAACTCATATGTAATAGGGTTTAAACATGTCTAAGACCGAGGACAGCAGGGTTGTTGTTGTTGAGACAGCTGTTGGGGAATAAAGATTTTTGTGTATTCTTACTCTTGATTTGGAAGGTCGGATTTAGCTACCATAGTTTTTTTTTTTCTTTCTCATTTGTCCTTTTGCAAAAATCTGCATGAGAACAGAGGCATCCCTGAGAAATCACCAAATGTTTATGTATACATATCTGTATTCTTCATTTAGGCTGCAGACATTCACTGTTGACAGCGTCATCATTCTTTCTCAGATCTGAAATCTGCAGCACTTTCTCTCTGTGTTGTGTTGCATAAGTAAGTAAGTAGGTTGGCACTAAATTATTCAACAGCTACATATCTAGCCAGCTAGGTTATGGACTAGTCTGTAAGAGGGCAAAAGACCATGCACTCACATAGGCATGTAAATGAGTACACAATTCAAAATCCTTTCAGACACTCACCTCACTAATGCATTCACTGGTGAACTCCAATCCACTGGCTCTTTCTAGCTGTTAAGCCCTTAATTTCTCCCTTGAGCATTTTCTTTCTTCTTCCCGGATAATGTCTGTCTCTGTTTTTCAAAAGACAAATCGTGTAAAATACACCATAAGCCAACATTTAAGATTCTTTTCTCTACACTCCATTTCTCCTTGCAGGACAGCGATATTCAGAAGAAGATTGACCATGAGATCCGGATGCGCGATGGAGCCTGCAAATTGCTGGCTGCTTGTTCGCAAAGAGACCAGACTTTGGAGGCAGCAAAGAGCCTGCAGACATGCAGCACTCGTATCATGGCCTACATGTCAGAGCTGCAGAGGATGAAGGAAGCCCAGGTCATGCAAAATATCCCACGCAGATCTTCAGATGCAGGGCCGATGGACGACAGACTCCCATGCAAAGGAAAAGTGGCAATCTCAGGCATGTGATGAATAAAACCCAGTATTTCTGGAATGAATGTAGGAATAGAAAATTCAGTACACTATTTTTCAGTATATCAGTTTATTTATCTTTGTAATGTTGGTACTCACAGTGACTCATGTCAGGAAATAAGAGCTGAGGCAAATATTTGCAGTTTTAATTGGTTATTGGAACATAAAGATGAAGAAAAAATATTAATAAAATGCTACAGTGGTAGCATCTGTGTGTCAGTGGATGTAGGATCGGGACATGTGTGCAACCCAGCAGGAGAGTGCAATACACACACAGTCAGTAATTAGCTGTGAATGCATCTGCCAGAGACTGAAAGCACTATGGGCAAGGAGACAAACATGCACACATATCAGTTGGACAGTGGAAGTGATTAACATTTTTGTGGTCTAATCCCTTGTCTGTTGTCATTCCAGATCTTCGGATCCCCCTCATGTGGAAGGACACGGAATACTTCAAGAACAAAGGAGGTGAGGAGGCACCATGCAAGTCTGTGAAAGAATTCGTGGATGGCTTGTGAATGATTTATTGATGATGAGTGGCTGAGGGAAAGGGTTTGTGGTTTCATGAGTTGTGAAACTCCAAAAAACATTATCACAAATTAGAAATTGTGAATGTGTGTTTTTTGCAGCCTTATGAAGAGGAAGTGGTTGGTTGGAGTTCCTCGTGACTTCAGAACAAAAATCACTCACTTTAGAGAGTTAGGCATTTTACAACTGTTAACCTAAAGGACACTCATTGAACCACTGATGTTCATAGAGCTGAGCTTTACAGTCTGTTGCTTTAATAGAACTTGCTCTCTTTTTCTCTCAAGACATAAAAAACTAAACTCACTAAACAGTTTTTGTCAGGTTTGGAAAACAAATAAAATATACCTTTCAGTAAACTAGTTTT
>JAOWBL010000024.1:7927900-7940956 GCA_028564865.1 Zenarchopterus dispar | reverse complement strand
TAAATTTATTTTTAAATATTTCCTATTCAGTCTCACCACCTTGATAAAGTCAGGTTGGGTTAACACCTGTTCAGCCATTATATTCTTAGCTTCGATAACCCACCTCTTCCCCTGGCAGCTGGAATGTAAATTAATTGGCATAACTGGTGCATACAAATGAACTCAAGAGACCGAGTAGTATGGTCTCAACAAAGCTCAATGAGGCTGTGCTTCAGGGTTCTTGAACACATAAGGTATAAACTGAACTCAGGATGCAAAGAAGAGTAGTATCCCTCTCTCACTTGTCCATTCAGAGCTAGAATTAATCTCATTCTTTGAATATTAAGTTGAATTAAAGCCCATGAGGCATAAACAAGGAAATGCAGAAAACTTAATAAATAAACCATGTCCAAGTCACTCAGGTTTTGTGAGATGGAAGAAAAGTAGAAGCCAAAACAAGAGACTGCCAACTTTTGAATGTCATTGCATTTATATTTCAACACTGTGTACAAGGTGCTCTTTATTCTTTATGTTTCTCATTGTTATGCTTTATTAAGTTGATAATCAGCACACAGACTTTCAGATTTACCCATGCACATTGTAAAAAGTGCCTCTTGAAAGTATAGATTTTTGCCATAATGATTCCTTGACATCCTTATCATAGATAATTATTTTACTGAAATGTAGACAAACATGTTTGAGGGTCAGTTGGACAAGCTGATCTTTCAAGCTCCTGCTCAGGTTAAATGCCCCCATCCACAGTAGCCTCTGGCTTCAAAATATTATAACTTACAAGGTTGTAAATGATGTTTTGAAGATGAACATGTATTTTTCGAGTGATGCAACCATTTGAGATTTCTTACAAATGTGCTCGCTCACCAATTTTCCTTTTCTCTTGTTATCCCATATCATGACTTTTATAGAGCTTCATCGTTGTGCAGTGTTCTGCCTCCTGCAGCTGGGAGGAGAAATCTTCGACACAGACATGGTGATAGTGGACCGGACACTCACCGATATCTGCTTTGACAACACCATTATATTGTAAGTTTCTATCAATTTAATGATGAAGTAGCCCCTGTTGTAATCTGAAAGACAATGGTTCAAATATTCACAGTTGAATCAGTTCTGTTGCATATAACATTCTGAACATTGATGGCAGAATAATTTTATTTATGAACCAAAAGTAAAAGGTCACTGATTACAATTGTGTGACAATTACTTGCAAACATAATGGCATACATAGTCGTAATATAAGAGACATGTCCACAGTTGAGATTTAAAATCATTTAAAGGACGCTGAACTGCAAACTGCTTCTGAAGTGTGTGTATGAAAGACAAAATGCAGTGCAAACACTAAAGAAAAAAAGCAGTATGCATTGAGAACTTTTTGATGAAAGTGTGTGCGAAAGGTTGAGTGTGGCTTGTAATATAACTCACTTTGGGTTGTTAACAAACATGCCAAAGTGTCATAAATACAATGACTTCACCATATGTGTGTCCTACTGCAGTAATGAAGCCAGTCCAAGCTTTGAGCTGCGTGTTGAGCTGTACAGCTGCTGCTCAGAGGACGACTACTCTGCAGGAAGCACGCCGAGAAAACTCGCCAGCAAGCTGAGCTCTTCGCTTGGACGATCAGCAGGAAAGAAGCTTAGAGCAGCGATGGAGCCTGGACCATGTAGTCCTGTTGGAAATGGAGGGGGAGCCCCTCTCTTGCTGCCAGTTCCGTCTGTGCCGTGAGTTTGGTTTGAAATGATGACTAGTGTAGACACAGGTTAGCACTATTCCATGTATGAGGAGCTTTTCTTTTTTGGCTTCAATAAAATGTCATTTTCTTATTTTCTTGTGTGTTGACAGGGGCCCTAAGTACCACCTCTTGGCTCATACCACCCTGTCACTGTCACACGTCCAGGACAGCTTTCGCACGCATGACCTCACCATTTCAGGCAATGGTGAGTGGCAGCCTCCATCAATCTGTGTCCTCGCCGGCTCTCTACTTTCTGTGCCAGATGAGCCATCTGTCTGTTTTTTGTTCTTCTCTCACTCATCACCGTCTCCTGTCTTCTCTCCATGCTCAAATCATTTCTTTTAAACCCTTGTATGGCATGTCTCCTCCGCCTCCTCCCAATTTTCACTCTGTTCTCCCATGTTGTTTGACAGATAGCCATTGTCAAGGTCACAATGATAAAAACTATGCTTCTGGGGTAAAACTGCTGTGTAAAGCTGTAATGATGTGGGTTAACAAGGGCCCAGACCTAGAGACAGACAGGGCCCTTGTGTTTTATTCATTGGGACCCTGGGCCTGCTGTAATGTTTCAGAGTTGCACTGCCTGTCTTTTAGACCTAAGTGCCTTATTTTGCATGTTGATGGGGATGAAGAGTGTTTGTCTGTGTGAGGATGCATGTCTGTGTAAATTTTGAATGCTGATTTTTTTTTCTTCTCTCTCTCCTTCAACTATGTCCATATAGAAGAGTGTTCATATTGGCTGCCGCTCTACGGCAGCATGTGTTGCCGCCTTGCAGCTCAACCTCACTGTATGACCCAACAGATGATGAGTGGATGTTTGAAAGTAAAGGTAAGCTGACAGGTGTTTGTGTACTCCTCTGGCATTGGGTATTCCTCTAAGGGTTGTACTTGGCCTCAGCTTTGGTCTTGAATTATTTTTACACATTCCTCCCCCACTGTTCATCTCGTCCTCGTCTTCTCATGTTGACATCTCCCTTTTGTGTTTTTTTTCTCTTGCAGCAGTGTGGAGGTGACCCTCAGAGTTGGACTAAAGTGTATGCGATACTTAAAGGAACAAGCCTTTTCTGCTACCACCGGCAGGAGGATGCAGAGGCTAACATTGAGCCAGCTTTCACCATTGGTATTAACAAGGTAAACAAATCAGTCAAGTCTCAAAGCTAAGGAAACCATTGAAAATGAACTTAAAAAAAAAAAAAAACCTCTCTGAGGTTGATCCAACCTTACAGAACCCATAGCTGTGTATTTTTGGCAACACTTGAGGCCTTAGCAAAGTACATGGAGAAGATTGTGGATTGCTGCCAGTTCAGATCTCAATCCACCTGCTGGATTTTGATGGGAAAAAGTATATAAGAAATTATGTCTTTTCTTAGTAGGTGTTCACAAGCTACCCTTAAACTGCTCCAGTAAAGTTCAACATTAAAAAGCTGTAGTAGTTTCATGGCTTCTGAAGTTCGACTATGGAGATGTTAGATCTGTCAGATTGAAAATCTGACAGATCTAACATAATTAGATTCTGAATAGAAATCCTCTTGTATTTTCACAGTAAGAGTTAGGGGTTTGCTGCAAACAATCGGATGTCATGTTTGTTTTATATGTGTTTTTGTTTTGTTCCACTGTCTGTCAGTGAGGTTCTCATGTATTTTACACCTTGTGTCTGCGAGGCATGTCACCCTTTCAAGAGTGGCTTATTTAACCATAATTGCCTCTATCACATGACATAGCCAAGTTGGTCAGACAAGTCTGTGCAGTCTTTTCTTTATTTGGCTTGCTTGCACTTAAAGAACATATCCAGACCATGGTATGAATGAAACAACACTGCCATCTAGTAGTGACAAATAGACCTAGCCCTGCTTGGAGTAAAACGAGGACTTGGGAATTGGGAGTTTGCTCTTTTTGTTGGATAATTGCTGAAGGGAAATGGTTTGGAAGAGCACTAATTGGTAGCTTTATTAATGAGGGCTTATTTTCAGTGGGGACTTATAATTACAATTGCCATAATGAACAGTTGTTGCAGTATATAATGTTGTTCATGCAGGAACTCAGGCATTTATTCCCATCAGTTGGTATTTTGTGTCAAATGATTACAAGTGTTCTGTGTCACTGCTTTGTTTCAGGAGACCAGAATACGTGCATCAGAGAAAGACCCTCACAGTAAAGTTCAGAATATATGTATCAGTAACCAGTATGGAGGTGAGGAGGTCACACACACCCTGACCGCAGAAAGCCGGGAGGACACGCACCGATGGATGGAGGCCTTTTGGCAGCATTTCTATGATATGAGTAAGAGCTTTAATTTACACCCACTAGAAACATCAAGACCTATTTATTTGATCAGCTGTGCTCAAACAACTCTTAAATATGTGAACTGTAGTGTTTTTTATTTCCTATATTCTAGTATATTTGTTGAAAGTAACAGCCTGTTCCATTATACAGGCAAATGGAGACAATGCTGTGATGACTTAATGAAAATACAGCTTCCGTCACCAAGGAAACCAACTCCTGTCACACCAAAACAGGGGTCTCTTTACCATGAAATGGGTAAGTCTTCTACCTGACCATGTAGTGTGGGTGTAAACTTAAAAGCATATCTGGTTAGTTTCAACTATATTATAGGAATAAAAGGAGAGAAGGAAACATTGTACCTGCGCTGCATGTGTTTCCATGTATTCATAACTCGGGTGCATGTGCATGAAAGATGCTGTCACATTTTACATTTTCCTCTAAAATATCTGGAACTCACACTCTGCTTTACTGCTCTGTACTGTAGATAAAAGGGGTCTTATTTCTGATGCACTGACTCACTCTCTGTTTTCTGTTTCTCTTTGTCCTTTTCAAATTTCCCTGTATCCTGAATTTATTGTTTTGTTTGACATTTTTGTTTGTTTGTTTTTGGTCTTTTTCTTTTCTGTCCCTCCTTATTCTCTTGTGGAATAATATATTATATACATTCTACATTTTCTGCTTTTATTGTTAATTCTAATGGTTGGATTTTCTTGATATTTGACTAAATCGTGTTTTTTTCCTTTTCTCAATATTCCTTTAATACATACGCCAACCCATATTGATATGTTCTTACGACCACTGATTTACATAAACTTAACTCCATCTTTGCACGCCTCTTGTCCACTTCTCTCTTTGCAACCTTTTAATGGATTGCCTAACACTTGTTGGCAGCATCTCTTGCCACGCCCTCCTGTGAGGGTCTTCTGCTACAGGATAACGCTGTTTCTGCTGAGATTCGTGCTCTGCTCTCGTCCTATTACAACGACAGGTGAAGTAGCGGGTGTACAGCTTCAAAAAGTTTGTATTGATAAAGGTGTTTCAGTCCCATGTGATAGGATTGACTATAGCAACACGGACTGACTTCAGCTTGATATCCTGTTGCTGCAAAACATAAAAAGACTGTGTTTCTTTGTTTTCTCCTTAGAAACTCAAAGGAAAAAACATCCTTATCAATGTATTATCAATATTCAGAATGTCAACTTAATTAGTTTAAAATTTTTCAGTCAAAGTAAAATCCTTTAGAAATTTGGTCTCTTAAGCTGTGCTTAATGGGTTTTGCTTCTTTTCACCTGCAGTTATTGAGTCATCTGACGACCTCAGCAGCACTGTGTCAGACATCTTGACCCGGAGGATGCGGGAGCTGGAGCTCCGCAGCCAGCTGGGCACCTCTCCAACCTGGATGTCTGTGTTTGAGGAGAACAGTACAAAAGGCTCTGCTTCCCCCCACCAGTGTTCTTCCCGCCTGTCTGGCTTTAGTCCCTGTACTCCTCATCGACTTTCCCGTAGCCCCCTCAGCCCCCACTGCCCACAGTTGGGTCTGCTGTCCTCAGATGCAAGTCTGACATCAGACAGCGACAGCCACTGTAGCACCAGCCCCTGCTCTCACCACCAAGGCTGGTCAGAGCCTTCCTCAAACTTCTCTCTTTTGTCATCTTCCCCTTCTCGTCTGAGGCCACGCACTCTCTCACTGGACGCTAAGCTCAGCACCCTACGAGGAAGAGGGTACGGAGGAGGAGGGACCTTTCAATGCACCTGCCAGCCGCCCCCCTCGTCACTACTCGCTCCGCTCCCCATTTCCTCCCGTTCACCTCAGTCACAGCGCAGCACACAGACCACACTCTCCTGCTCCAGCTCCACCTCAAGCAATAGTTCCAGCAACAGTGAAGGCAGTCACAGCCCCGAGTCATCTGTGGGAGTCCCCTTCTCAAGGCCCTCCCCAGCTAGACGCAGCCTAAGGAACATCAGAGCCAGACTTGATCCTCGTAACTGGCTCCAAAGTCAGGTGTGAACTTGTTCACGGGCTGACATTTCATGTCTACTTAAAACCAACAATTCTAATTAAGCTGGGGTTTAACTGGCTCAACATGTGAACTAAACTCAGAGGAACTGCTTGGACACATGCGCATCCCTAAGGGGAACATCCTTTGATGGAGAGTAAATTAAGGAGGACCCTCCTGGGTCAAACTGGAATATGTTCTTCCTACACAAGAGACAAAAGACAATCACTGCAGGAGTTGCTGGGCTTCCACAACAATGAAGATGGGAGATAATCTGTTTGTTTTAAGAGGTGATGACTGTGCTGCTTGGGAGAAAATGATGCAAAGAGCTGAATGCTGGTTTGAATTCACACCACACATTTCTTACTGTCTTAAATCTAATTATGAAATGAGAGAAGCTTTAGCTTCGCCTTCCATATCAGCCTTGCTGACCATGTCTACATTGTTTTGCTGTGATGGCTTTCAGTGCACCAGCTCTGTTTTCACAGGATGTAGTCTGTTATGTTATAAAGGTTTAGAAGCATAATCTTCCAGTGAGATGAGCAAATCAGTGAAGAGTTTTCATACGTTAGGAACTGCTGCTACATGGAGAGGGAAGGGTTGATGTTTGTTGCCTGTACTTTGATACCTGCTTCAGTGTACTGACCTAATCATTTACACAACACATGATTTTTGTGAGACTCTTGAAACAACTATGCACCATATTGTTTTATGCATGATGATATAATTTGTAACTAAAATGTTTAACTACTTGAGGTGACTTCAACAGTGAACCTGGTGAAAACTCAGCCTAATGCAAGCGCTCATACTGACTGTACTGATGGACTGTGATCTCTTCAGGGTAAAAAACTGTCTTCAGGTCTTTACCTTCACATACTTATCTGTACATCTTCGTGAGAATCAAGTATAAATCCTTATGTACAATACTGGTATCAAGCAAAACTTATCCCCTTCTGAAAATTCAAGCCATACTTGAAATTATGCCACGCTGCAGTTTTGTAGGTTTTTCCAGTCAATCACTCTCATTATGAAGCACAGCTAGAAATGGTTTTATGGTGGCTGTATTGTGGAAATCTTTTAGTCAATCATCAGTCTGATGAGTGTAAAATCAGAGAGGATATCATTCATTTTCCCTTGTAATGAATTTAGGGTTGCAATTTAAACCGAATTTATTTTTGATAAGGAGCAACTGTCATCATGACGGTAAGTGTTCCTTGCAAAAGCAGTAATGCCTCCTTTTTTTCAATTTCTGTTGCTTATTGTGGACTTTACTCAGGCCCTCCTGGGACTCAGAACTCAGTCATTTTTTGCTGTGTCAAATGTGTGAAAAACTGCATTTGTTACTGTAAACTAATTTTTACAAGTTAACAGATAAACCTCGCCTTTTGTTACTTTAATTTTTATAAATGCAGCTGTACTGATGTCATTATCACAATATTAACAGAACAATGTGCAGATGTTGTTAGTAATAATACCATTGAATGTTATAATCTTGTAAGTCTCTCTTGTTTGCAGACTTTGTGTTCTGCATGTACATCCTTCATGAAATAAGAAATGTTTAAATAATATGTTAATAATAAATGTTTTATCAGTTGCAACTGTCCTATTTCTTTCCCATTCATTTCTGTCATGTCTACATGAAATACTGTCTCCTGTGAATATTTAATATATTTATCATTAAAGAACAGGCTAAAACACTGTTAATTCCATTCAGTAAAATTTTATTAAACTCAGTCTTTTTCTTTACCTTCAGTACCCTTTGCAATGTAAGAGTTAGCACTCTGACTCTGAACATCTGATGGGTCATATTCTATCATTTAGAAACTGCAGCTTGTGGAGTAGAAGAATCGAGAAAGCCTGGCTGAACAAAGACTTTGCCGGGGTTTAGATAGCAAAGCAGTTGATTATTCAATAGTACAAAGCACAATTACAAACGCAGGAGGTAGTCCACACCGAGTCTTCACTGAGCATTGTTCTATGCATAGAGAAAAGCTATGGCCATATTATTGGAAATGCTTTGGAAGAGATCCGAAAGCTCCCCGTTCTGTTTGTAGTGCACGATTGTACCATTTTTGTGCTATTATAGTTTAACATCTGCTTAAAATATAAAAACCATACATATAACCACACTGAGAAATCATACACATATTCATAGATAAATAACTAACAATTATAAATACTTTATACTGTTATGCTTTATATGTAGCTGATTATTGACTTATGTAACCCAATTGTGGGCAAGTTTGGCAAATACAAGAATTTGCTGAATTATATAAGTGAATAAACAGCATTAAATCTAGATAGAGATGACAGAGGGGTATATCCCGTCCTTACACTACTTTAGGTCCTCAGTATTAAAACTTTTATTTTGTATGTGTGTGCAGTTTTGCTTCCTCCAGCTCCATGATCAGCTCTCATTAGCAGGCACAGCGTGGATTTGATGCCCGCAGTGCAAACCCAGCCAGAGTTCTCCAAGCAAGTGTAGAGAACTTTGCAGGGCACGTTCCAGCTCTGCTGATGTACGTGGACGCGAGGCGATGGAGCCGCTTTGCACCAAAAGTGTTGTAGTGCCCTGGGAGGACTTGGTCAACCTGTTGGATTTGATAGTGATTCGGCATTTGGAAGGATCCAAAGACACGTGTTAAACACAAAGCAAACAGTTCTCCAAGTGAGTCTGGACTGTCTTCTTATTAGGTAAACCAGATGTTGCAGTAATCACAGTAAATCCTTGAAATGTACATATGATTAATACTTTCAGTTTAAATAAAAAAAACGTGTAACATATTTCAAACCACAATATCTGGGATATTGTGTCACTTATGACCAACTGATCTAAGAAAAAAAGAGGTATACCACAATGAGTTACCTGCTCACTGTCCACGAGCCCCACCAGACGCTCACAGCTGCTGATGTAATCACTGACCCGGCTATAAGGAAGCCAGTCAATCATTGCGCCATCATACACAACATCTCCACTGAAAAGCAACTTATTGTCACGGTCGTGGAGGCAAATGCTTCCACGAGAGTGACCTGGCATGTGAAGCACCGTCAGCTGTCTGTCGCCCAGATTTATGACATCACCTATACAAAAAAAAAAAAGAGTTAAAAAAGTTTGATTGATATGAAGATAAAACAGTTATACAGCTTGTAATCAAAGCAAAGTAAGCAACAAATCCCCAGACATATATTAAAACTGATTCAAAATGAATCAGCATTTTCATACATCTCCTTACATCACTGTGTTTTGTGTGGAACATTCAGTATGGCACTGATTAGACTCAGACCAGTGATGAGTTGTAAAGTGTAACAACAGAGAAAAGCTGACATACTAAGCACTAAGACAGTCCAGCTGCGCTGCAATAGGGGCTGACACAGCAGAATAAGTGTATTGACTGATGAAATTTGGACCAAAGGCCAAAGCGGCACTGCCCAACTCCAACACCTTAACTGTGACACAAGCTTCAGGAAACACTTAGCATAGAAGCAATTTGCTACAGCCCAAGGGACTGATATTACAAAAACTGTAAGAATGTATGTATTTATTAAAACTATATTCTTTGTCTACGCAATAATTCCTCAAGACATAGTTGTCTTTGTGGGATGCTTTCAGTAAGTGTGACCAAGTATTCGCATTCTCCTCTTTCTTACTTGAAAGTAAGATGATCCATCAAAGTCATCAGCAACTTGGTTTAAAAATAGAACTGATAAGGAGATGAAAAATCAAGATAGTAGCTACCAATGAAAACGCTTGTTTCATTTATTTATTTATTTAAGCTCACAAATTGCCCCATCAGTTATCTCTAGAGTGAATAAATTGAATTAAATTGATGAAAATGTGTTAGGATTGTGAGCTGCACAGGTAAAATGTCTATGTAAAAAAATATGTGTGGATCATTTTAGTGAACCGTTTTTCTCGGAGGGGATGGGAAGCTGCACTGCCAATATCACAATGCATCAAAATGACTCGGTGCAGAGTCTAATATGCACACTCCAGCAATTCAGTCCGGTGCGCCAGTAAAACCCGTTAGAGTACTGAACACGATACCTCTCTCTGGATAAGTGCATTTTCCCGATACAACCTAGTTTTAGATCAGAGCTCCACTACACCCCCCACAGCATAGCCTATCATATCTGCAGTGGCTGCACGTCTTTCCTACCCTCCTGAAGGATGTGTGTGGGCTGTACAGGCTTGACTCTGTAGTGCCTTGCTCTCCATCCTGGACTCGGAGCCTCGGCTATCTCCCTGTCGCTGAGCCAGGTGACCGTCTCGAAGTTGTCTCCGTTGGCCAGGGCATCGACCTCTGCGCTGTGGACGCCCACCTGTTGAAACTGATGCAGACCCCCCGAATGGTCGAAGTGGGCGTGGGTGGCGATGGCCAGCAGCGGGTTCTTCCTTTGCGGGTCTTTTCCGAGCAGCCCCTTTGCGTCAATGTAGTCAGGTAAGCTCCTCAAACCCAAACCCGTATCTATCACCACGTCCTGGTGTGTACCGCGTAGCAGCCAGATGTTGGCCCGGTTCTCTGACTGGTAGAATCGCTCCTGGATCCAGAAGAGTCCGTCTCCGAGCGATTTGTGAGCGTACCAGTCGGTTGCAGACATCCCAGGACATGCGCGTGTCGAGGTGAGCTCCGGCTCGGGTGTTGTCCTGTCAGATGAATCAGCAAGAAGGCGTTGTAAAACCTAGCAGCTAAAGGTGATATGTTTTCATTGAAGCTCGTGTGATGGTGGCCTGCGACACACCCTTGAAGGAGGAGAGCATGATCATTGGCCAATTAGACAAATGACGACATACAATCACGACCTCACGATTGGCTGCACTTAAGGTTCACCTTCTACGTCAAACAAGGGCGGAGTCAGTTTAGTCACATTTACTCAAGCTGACTGTAGTTTTTACACACGTCCGTAAGCCGGTACGAACTGAATCAAATCACTATTAGGCTTAGATGTTTTACTTTTGTTTTGTGATGGTGTGATTTAAAGAGTTGTTCAGCGTACGAACGGCTGATAAAACTGCTCAGCTGAATATTAAGGACGAGTAAATCTGTAAACATGGAAATTTAGTAAGAGCTACGTGCCACTGTGTGTCCGTGAGATAGATTTTAGGGTTGTACATGTCCACATAAGGAGCAGTTCACTAACAGTGCTAATAGTGAGTATTAAAATTTAGTTGGTATTCAAATCTGTCTTTGATCTTTTGTTTGAGTGTCGAGTAATTCTGCATCACCGCAAAAAAAAAAAAAAAAAGCTGAGGTGGTATCAGCACGTGTTTGACTGTGAAGTTGACTGAGCACATGTGGGTTCTGTGTTGCAGGTACAAGCTGCCATGGCAGGCAGGGGTCGTGGGGCAGCTGCCTTCACCTTCAACATTGAGGCTTTGGGCATCGGCAGAGGCAGCATGCCAGAATCCAGGGTGGGGCCCAGTCCGCTCTTTCCAGTAAGTAACGGGCACACAGAAATGCAGTGATCATAGGATGACCTCACACTTCAGCTTATTGATTTAACTTTTAAACTAGCAAAGCGAAAAGTGCTCCCTAATGATTAAAATAGAAATCTCAAACTGCACCAGTGTATGCAGTAAATTCTTGTAATTTGAATAAGTTTTGGGATGTAAAAAGTGTTGATTGCATATAAAGGTTAAAATATTTGATGAAGTATGTTTGTCATACATGAAGGCTTGGGATCATGTTAAATTGATACACGTATTAAAAACAGTGTTCAGTTAAGCTGCTATTCCTGAAATATCTTCACAGAACAAACAGTGAATGATGTAATCCCTTTGTATTCAAGTGTCAGCCATATCACTGGAATTTCCACATCAGCAGTCTTTACACACTTTAGACTTTTAGAACCTCATTCACATTATCCCAGGATGTTCTGCATTTTCCATTCACCACTATTACTTTTAAGAGTCTGTACATTCCTACAGACTCTTAAAAGGATACTAAGTGGTTTACAATTAAAATTCCCTTTGTTTAGGTCTACAATAATTTTAGAGCAGTTTGGTATGTTTAGCGGTTTCCTGTAAAACAATTTAATGTAAACAAAACATGTCATTGTTCTTAAAACAAAAATATATTCTGTTGTGCTTAAAGGGCTGTAGTACAACACTAATTCCTAAAAAGTTGGGACAGGTTAAAATGCAAATAAAAACAAGAATGCAGTGATTTACAATCTCATAAGCCCATATTTTATTCTTAATGGAAAAAATGAAAGTATCAAATGTTTACATTGAGGAAATATACCATTTCGAGAGAAAAAAATGTGATTTTGAATTTGATAGCAGTCACATGCCTGTAAAAAGTTGGGACAGGGTGAATTTCAACAACAGTCTGGGAACTGAGGAAGCCAGCTGCTGGAGTTTAGGAGAAGAATCCTTTTGTCTGATGTAGGATTTGAGCTGATCAACAGTCCTGTGTTCATTGCTGAATTTCTCATATTGTCTTTTCCTTTCTACTGCTCCCTTCAGGGGTCGCTACACCAAGTCCTTTGTCATCATCGACCCCCATCCTCTGCATCCTCCTCTCTCACACCAACCACCCTCCTCATGTCTTTCTTCACTACATCCATATACCTCCTTTTTGGTCTTCCTCTAAGCCTCCTGCCTAACTTTTTTTCCCCCATTTTTTTCCAATACATTTACTATTCCTCCTCTTCACATGTCCAAAACACCTCAGTCTGGCCTCTCTGACTTTATCTCCAAAACATCTAACATGCTGTCCTTTTGATGTACTCTCTCCTGATCCTATGAATCCTGTCACTCCCAAAGAGAACCTAAACAGTTTAATTTCTGCTACCTCATATCATGATGTGCCAAATCCTTTTAAATAGTCAGAGGTCTGGAGTGCAGGCAGGCCAGTTAAGCAGCAACTAGTATTTCTACTATTTTTGTAATGTATGCAGTAAGTGGTTTAGCATAGTTTTCAATTGATGAGGCCTTCTCAGAAAAAGATGTTTTCCGGATGGGAGTATATGTTGGTTTAAATCTATCTATCTATCTATCTATCTATCTATCTATCTATCTATCTATCTATCTATCTATCTATCTATCTATCT
>JAOWBL010000024.1:7899010-7917713 GCA_028564865.1 Zenarchopterus dispar | reverse complement strand
GTGATTCTGGATCGGGTTACTCTGAGTGGCAGACGTCAACAGAAGTCCAGGACGTCCCCCCCACCCCCCACACCCCAATTCATATTGCAGAAGCAGTTTTGGAGGCAACAGATATAAGGCCAGTGTACAGCTTAGATGCAATAAGTTGCCTCAGCCTTAAATACAATTCTTGGATCATTCATGATTTGTACTGTCTTCCAGATTTTTCATATTAACCAGTCTTAGTTGTCTGTATTTTGCATGATTTTTGGCCAGTGTGGGAGGAAATACGGGGATGGGGCAAGCAGTGCAAGGAAACTTTTCAATTCCAACATGAGACAGTAAAGAGACCAGACTTGAGGGATAAAGAAGAAAATA
Organism: Zenarchopterus dispar; assembly: GCA_028564865.1. Classification (NCBI taxonomy): domain Eukaryota; kingdom Metazoa; phylum Chordata; class Actinopteri; order Beloniformes; family Zenarchopteridae; genus Zenarchopterus; species Zenarchopterus dispar. Next base: position 7,917,356 of record JAOWBL010000024.1, on the reverse strand, counting down.
CAAATGAGGGAAAATGTTAAATAATAAAATAAGTCACCTGTAGAAGTTTAATTTCTAAGTTGAGAGTAGTTTTTTCCCATGCTGAGCTTGGATGTAACTCATGTTGCATTTTGTACTTTCTGTGGTAGGAACAGTGCTAATTTATTCATGTCATCCTATTTGTTTATCCGACTCGGAGTCATCGGGTCTAATGTGTGGAAAAACTGCAAAAGTAATTTTCAGATTATGTAAATGGACAAATTAGAGTAATAAATTACTCCATTAATATATACTCTTGGATTTATATATTCATGAACTTCTGTTTATGTATATGTACAGAAGACAAACCATGTTTTAGTACATGTTAGAGCAGAGAGGCAAAATGGTGGTGCACTGCCAGCTGTGGCCAACAATCCAGAGGCCTCCATAGCACGCCAGACCAAGTGCACATTGTTTCTGGTGAGAGGAGTCCTCTGTGGCGACAACAGAACCGTTGGCTATGACCTCACTGTCAGCTTTCATAATCATACATACATCCATACACACATGCATGTATGCACACAGACATGCTTATTGTTGCATCATTTTCTCTTTAGAGTCACCAAGGAGCACAGACACTGTAGCTTCTGAGCATTTCCATTTGAGAACTGAATGCTGACCTCTTTGATGCTGGAGACCCACATGGCTCAGTGACTCAGTGCCGTTTTAACTACAATGTATGGCTAGTTTCTTCACAATAGTAGTGAATTATCTCCAAAAAAGATTGATTAGAAATAGTAAAACACCTATATAAGCTCTGATATTTTTGTAGTATGCTTATTTTATTCTGATTTGCATATATGTAGGCAAACTCATAAAGATATGTTTTATTTAAAACAACAGGAAGCACACAGAGCAACACATCAGAAAGTCAAAGAAAATTCAGAAAGAATTTCTTTCTCCTTAATTTTATATTAGCTTAGCTAGAGTCTGTATAAAAAAGATTTAGTTTTAAGAAATGTTGAAAGTCAGATTTGTTTTTCTATTTTTATGTCAATTATTATCAGATAGTGGGTTATATCCAAACTTCACAGCCTTAGGTTGCTTATTCTTCACTGATGACATCTTGTAACCATGGGGATCCCTCTGCTTAACTGTAAATCACCACATGGCCACATGGAGCATATCCCACTGTGCTCCCTGCTTCCTGTCCTTTTTTAGACAGGTCATGTTGAGTGGGTCTCACTTTTTTTGTCTGCATTTACTTCGCAGCTGTCCATCCTTGTACTGTTGTTTCTTTATATTACCAATGCTTCTTATTTTATGGTCTTTGAATGTGTGTTTGTGGATTAGAAAAGCAGAAGAAGACCAAGAGGCTATAAAACATATTATGTCTATTTAAAACAATCCTGTTGATAGAGATGATTGGTCTTTCATTTCCATTAATTCTCTCCATTATCATTCTGCTTTATGCATACAAAAACACCCTAAATGTGTTTGTAACTTTCTAGTGTATTTCTCATAGTGTATTTACAATCTCATTTTTATGCTGTTATTGTTGTGGCAGAAGAACTCATAAAGTACTTTTGGGTCATTCACTCAATCATGCCAGAGATTTAAAAAAAAAAAAAAAAAGAAAAGAAAAAGCCCAGTTTCTCCCCAATTACCTCTTACTTCAGATAATAATCTAGTGTAAAACAGCTGTGCAAAACCTAAAATTTTCTGAGTGAAACACTGAAAAGGAAAATGTTTCTGTTTAGATCAAAACTCTTGATTTTTTAAACCCAGGTCTTCTTTTCCCATCTTCCAGGATCTTAAAGATGAATAAGGACAATTGAAATTTGTCTTATATTTTGCAACTGTAAGCCATGAAATTATCTAACAAGAAATCAAAAGGACATTTGAGAGCATTATGTCATGTAAAATCATTTAATGTATTAAAATGACCTTTGTAACAAATGTTTGTAGTTTCTAGTTTTTGAACGTTTGTTTTTCAAAGAAAATATGGTTTGGCGAAAATAATTTTTTTTCCTCCTATTTGGCTGCAGTGGTCATCTGGTAAAAATGATCTCTGCAAATATTATGGTGTATAAGGGGCAGTACATCCATTTTGAGCATAACTAGCCACATCGTTACAGTGTCTTAGCACTCCAAAAGGTAGTCTGGGAAACTTTGTATAAGGTTTTGTGTCTAAGAAAGATCCTGTGGGTCATTACATTGACTACACAAAAAAACAAAAATTGGATTGCTTTGGAGCCTAACAGTTTTTTGACTAAGATGCATCTGAAAAAGATCCATTAGGCTGAGGTGTGTAAAAAACTTGAGAAGATGCTCATATTTAGCAATCAGCAGTTTTTCATAAATATTAAAATCATTTCACTGTATTTTTAGGAATTTGCCTCCTCCTCTTTCCTACTACCTAGATCTTAGTGGTGCACAGTGTTGCCCGATGTACGATAATTATTGTATTTGTACAATATTTTTAACCTCTATATAATGTACAATCAGTAGTAGGAAGTGTACGAAAGTTTCACAATCCCTCTCAAAAAGCAACTATTTCTTCACAATTGTTATTGACTATTTATCTGATTTGGAATCAGATTTAGCAGATTCATTTGTTCATAATTGTATTGATGTTTTAAGTCACATTAAGTCAGCAGAAATATAATAGTTCAGGCTCTCTGTACGATAATCCGGTTTTGGGTATCTGGTAACACTGGTGGTTCCTTAATGCAAAACCCTGAAAGACAGGCTTTCTAGGATTTAGTATAAAAGGGTATATGTGTTGTGTGTCCTTGTTTAGAAGCCTTAGAGCTGAGAGAAAAGAAGGAGTCTAAAAAGGATAGTTTGGGTTCTGTTGTAGAACTGTATTTCAAAATGTGGGTTTTACAAAAAAATATAGATGTGTTGCAATGTTTGAAATGCATGTGCAACATAAAAAGGAGTATGAGTGAACAAAAGGCTTTTCCTTAAAATTGTGTGCTGGTCAGTGAATGGTGAAGTCCCGCTGCACTTGTGAAAACACACCCACGTTCTGGGTTGCCTCTGTGTTTTGTGAACTCTTTTGAAATGTAATTAGCATTTCATCCAGACCCAACCAGTTACATGCAATGAAGTAATGCCCTTTCCAGTGTGTCCCTTTGGTCTGTGAAGCTTTGGAGAGCACAGCCTTGTTTAATCCGCTGAAAGTGTTTTTCTGTCTACTTGCATTGCTGTGTGTCGTACAGGCTAATCAGTCAGGCAGTCCTCAAACTTGAAAACACTCTAAATTGCTCATGCAGTGGTTCCTGTTCAGTTGAAAGGATTTTTCTTTTTCTTTATCCCTTCCTTCCCACTGTTTCGTAAGAAGAAGAAAGAAAAAAGCTCGTTTTGAGTTGGGAATGTGAAATGCCATTGGCTCAACTTAAGAGCAGCCAACCACGGCCATGTAGACAATACCTCAGGAAAACTCTCTCTCTATCTTTTTCTTTTTTCACACTAAAATGAACACTTGATTGGCAGCCTCTGGACCTGAAGGAGAAATGCCTGGTTTGAAAAGTATTATCTGACAATAGCTGGAGGGTTGACCTCATGCATTTTTGTTCTTTTGAGAGCTATTCATTCAACAGTTTTGTTTTTTGTTTTGTTTTGTTTTGTTTTTTAGATTGCTTTATGGTGAAAGGCATAATATGGTCGAAGATCAAGACACTATTATTCTTATTTAAGAAGGTTGTGCAGATGTGCACACATGTTCACAAGCCCTTCTTGTCAATCCAGTTCTAACTTTTTTGTTTTTAAACTCAAAATATGTGTATTTTTTTTTTCACCAAGGACCATCTAAAACAAGCCCAGTGAGAAATGACATTTTCTGAGATTTAATGATGTATGTTTTAGCTCTACTCACTTATTAAGTTTCTTAATTTCTTCTCCCCAACTTTTCCTCTATGGTGAGTACATTTACTGCTCTAAAAATAATGGTGGCTGAACTTCATGTGAAGTGCAATTATGGGCTACGCTGGGCTGAGAACGGACGGTGGGTGGTTTCTGAGGTAGGGCCTGACACACACTGGGCTGGTGGCATTGCTTAGTGTGGAGAATAGCTCAAGCAGAAACCAGTCCAATAAACAGAGGAGAGAAGGCTGCATGGTTTTGGGTCAAACACATAGCGTGAGACATATAAGAAAACAACCCGAGCTAATAATACAGCAGTCTTTTGTATTTTGCTCATTGGCTTTCAGTGACAGTAGCATCATTCATAGGATTTACTCTTAATTTCATTGATTGTTGTTCTTTAAGGTGCAGCATCAGCATCTTCATTATGGCAACATATTTTGACTGAAGACGTCTTCTGAAAACTCAGATTATGCCATTTTTAACCTTAGCATGACATTCAAATAAGAAATCTAACCACAGGGCACTTCCATTTTCCAATGTTTATTACTCTGAAGGATTGGTTTCACAGTTACCACTTAAACTATATGTAAAGAATAAAGTGTTATTACTGTATTGCTTCTTTCAACACACCTTTCTCACTACCATCACTACTAGTGTTGCGCTTTGTGTATGCTGCCTTTTCTTTTAGCATCAGTTATTCTGCTTGTTTGAGTGTTTTGTTTTCAGCTGAATTTCTTCTGGGGAGACAGATGTTCAAGAAGCACTGTTATACCAGTTAGTTTTAATGATAGAACTTTTTTTTCTTTTTGAGTCAAGTCAGACTTCACATCAACAGCTTGAGCTATAAGATTGATGAATGAGATCTACCAGTAAGCCTCCCTGTGTCAAACAACATAGGAGATCACTGTGTGTGTGTGTGTGTATGTGTTAACGTATGTGCATTTGAGTAACTGCCAGATATAACCACATACACTTCACTAAGGGCGCCTCAGGACCAGGGGAGCCTCAGGGCAGGGATGCCACATGGGAAAGCCCTTGATTAAAACCCTGTAGACTGTAATCGCACAGACCTTAGTCTTAAAAGGAAGTAAGAGTATTACTTTCCACTTTTAATGCTTGAAATACCGGCTATTCTCAGCGAAGTAACAAGGACCAGCAAAATCCATGAGGATGGTTAGCGAGGCTGGTATTTGGCCTTAAGAAGCCTAAAACAGATTATGTATGCTACTTTCAGGAAAACAAAGACTGGACAGATATATCCTAGTTAAAAGATTTTCATTTAAGTCAGTCATTTTCAGAACAGTAAAGCATGGGAGAGCAGAGTTGTAATAATGTATACTTACGTTCAACCAGACCTCTTACTACAGGCCTCAGGGCATAACACATTCTACGCTGTGAATCTTGTGTCACCCTTGCCATCATCCTCTGACTGTGAAGTTCTAGGCCTACAGTAAATAATTGATGAATCGTTTACAACACAGAGGCCGGTGTCAGCCGAAACCCTAGAGGTATCACCAGCAAGCCCTGACCCTAGGAGCAGCCCAGCAACCAGACACCTCTTCAGCACCTCTGATAGGGATATCCAGTGCTTAAGTGTACTGCTGTGTGTCTGTGGTGTGTCCACAAGAAATGATGTCACAGTTTGTCCAAACAGCAGGGTGTTAATTTTGAGAAGCAGCATCCTTTTGAGACAGCAACACACTTCAGTTTTTTAACGTGAAGAGGGTTCTGCCCACCTCAGATCAATACTGTTGTTATCACTGTGATATGTTCTGCTTTTCTTGCTTGAGCTTTCCAGTAAAGTTGTAAGATGATGCAGGACAAACACATAGCAATAAGAACTTTACTTTCATGGAAATTGAAGTATTTCCATGAAATACTGTATTTCTCAAAAAAAAAAAAAAAATTGGAAGCTAAAAACAATAGTGAAGTGAAAGCAAAATATGTGAAAGATGCGGTTTCATTGAAAATGTGAATACTCCAAGGGGTTAATAGATAATGATTTGTTTAAATGAATTTTTTTTTTTTAATTTCTATGCAATTGTGTATGAAGAATGATCCTAACTAAATGTTATTTTCACTTATATTTGAGTATTTATTAAGAGTACATTAGGATCAAAGATGGCGTCTTTGTTTGGTTGTGAATAAATGTTATTGTGCATCTAATATGTTTAGCCAGTTCTATATTTAGTAGATAAAACATACTTTGTGGAGGCAGTTTATGTTCCAGGAACTAAAGTAATGCAGCTGGAGTGTGTTTTCCAGGAATCGAAAGGTTGGTGGTTTGATCCCTGGCTCCTCGAAGGCCCCTCTGGCAATATATTAAATCCCAAAATGGCCCCAATGTACTACTGATGTGCAGAATACAATAAACCACTGTATTTTTATTTCATTTTTATTTTTATTTATTTCTAATTGGATAACTTGAGACTTGTTTAAAGCATTTTGAGTGGTTGATAAAACAAGAAAAGCGCTATACAGTGACAGTCCATTTACAGAAAGGGTAATTGGCTGAGGTTCCATATCACTGAAATAGTAATGTGATTTTGTCCAGAATAAAAAGCAACATCAGTTATGGGGTTTTGTGCAGCTCTACCATGCCAGGTCCCAGAGTCCTCAGCTCAGCCATCAAGTCTCAGACCGTTTGTGCAGAATAAGCGTGATGGACACTGTTTTCTCTCCGGTGTCCTGGATTGTAACCCAGCTGTCTCTTTGAGCTTTTAAAATGTCAATTTTGAGTTTGTTGCAGTATGCCAACTGTGACAGCTCTGGCAAATCCATCTGTGTCCACAAATGTCTGTGACTATATGTGTGTATGTCTAGGTCTTTCTGCACAGCTCTGCATGAACTCTGACTCCCAGTTTTATCAGTGTCAGAGGTCTTTGCCAGACGCTCCACGATTCATTCAGTTGTGACAGACAGGTCCTTGGGGCCACTGTAATCCCTGGGGTCAGGGTTTGCAAAACGCATAATGCCAGCACAAACTGCTCTGCCACTTATTAAACAGACCTGTGCCAAGCACACAGCATCTGCTGTGGATCAAGCCCTGTGAAGGAAGTTCATCACCTGGGTCACTGGATGTAAAAAGAACCACTCTTTGTTTTGGCATGGTTTTAAAGGGGGTTACTGTGTTGGATGGCTTTTTTGCCATCCATCAAGAAGATGGTCTAAATAATGGTAGGCAATTATTCGGAAAGCTGAATAGAGGTTTTAAGGCACAAAGATTTTCCAAAAGTTGCCTATGGGAAATCCAAGCTGATGAAATGGTAAGATTAAACACCAGGATGCTTATTTTTTGTGATAAAATTGAATCTGTGAATTCAAGAAGGGCCCAAGTCCAAAGTAAAGTGCCTGGACTTGGGCCTTTCTTGAATTCATCGATTCAATTGTGATAATAATTGTGATGTTACAGTTCCAACTTGTGACCAGTTAAGTCTTGCCAGAATAAAATTAAATGTTGGATAAGATAACCATCCCACAAATTTCATTTATACGTGAACTTGGACATATACTTGTCTAGCAGGTGTGAACATGCTTTGAAATATAACATCACAGAACCAGAGTTTGTGATTTGTGGCTCCCAACTTTCAGCCTGCTTCAGAAAGTTCCAAACCCCAGGAGACAAATCTGGGCAAATAACAGGATTGATTCAGCTGTGGCCCCTCTTTGTCCAGTAACACACTCACTTCTGTTCCCCTGACTCTCTGCTCCACGCTGTCCAGCCTTGCTACCCACATCAGCTCTAAATGCTGATGGATTTTCCAGCAGTCTCTCCACTGCTTGTGTGGCTGGCATGTGTGCGACACATGTGGGCGCTCACATGCGGTCGACATCAGGTCCATACCACAAGCTCACACATGTAAAATGCTCTCTCCCTGTCTCTTCCGTTACATCTGCATAAACAGCATTTATCAGCCAGACTCCTAATCCTTCTGCAGTATCTCATCCTGTTTATTAAGCTGAAGAATTGATTGATGGACTGTTGCTATTTAAACACTCACCAATAAATGAGAACATCTCAAAATTGATATATCAGGAATGGAACATTTGAAAAATGGGATATTGTCAATGTCCAACTTTCCTGAAGTATTTTTGTGAATAGAAAAAAAAGGCATTACTTCATCTGCTGTAGCTGCTGATGTTCATTTCCAACCTTGTAATTAAGAACAAATATTCTTTGAAAGATTTTCTGTATTTTTGCTGTTGGCGATATTGTGTGGTGTAGATTATGAATGGGACTGGTAAAAGGAAGTAGAGAGATTAAAGGCAGGACGGAGTTTCATCCAATTCAGCTTTAAAATGGCTCCACCCAACTTGTCATGCTGTGTTGTTTTGTTGTGTTAACCATGACAACTGTCCCACTGGCTCCATCCAGCTTTAGGATTATTCTGGGTAAGCAAGCTAAGAAGGAGATGACAAAGGAGTAAGGAAGGGGGATGAGACGTAGAGATGAGGAAACATGACAAGAGAGAAGTCAAGCAGAAGGCAGATAGGTTAAGAGTAAACAAAATGAGGAGTGACATCAGAAAGAAGAAGAATAAAATCAACTACAACTACTTAAACAGTTATTACAACACATGGATATGTTGGATTTATGGAATAATATTTTGAATCATTCAGACCACAGTGACCAGTAAAAGCTAACTTGGCTGTACATTGTACAGCCGAGTCGGCAGGGCTCTTTAACATCTGTCTCCTCAATACTGCCTGTAGATCACTTTACTTGAAATCTGTAAAGACTGCATTTCAATATTGGCATCCTATAGTGAAACAAATATGGAACTTGGAAGTAGCAAGCCCACTGAGGGCAAGCATAAAGCATATAGTATATTTACAGTGTTTCATTCACATTAAGATAACTTGTTATTCTATAACTATTAAAGATATTACCATGTTGGCCTTGTCCTTAAATTGCTGTTTTTATTGTGAATGTTATTCCTGCATTAGTTAATTTTTACCAACATTTCTCTGTTTTCTAGGAATGCTCCCTGTCCTTCTGTTAGCTGGGTTGATTTTGGCTCTCTCCATCCCTGGCACAACATCTGAGTCAGCCACGCTGCAGTTCCTGGGGCAGACTGACTTTGTTGTCAATGAGAGCAGCACAGCTGTAGTACGACTGGTCGTAGAGAGAGTGGGAGACCCAGTCAATGTGACAGCTCTGATTCTGGTAGGTTGAGCTTGTCAGATTAGAGTTTTTGTATTGATTTTTTACTTTAATTTTGTCAAGTTCATTTGTTACATGCATTCGCAAATGAGTGAGATTTCCTACTACAGAGGTTTAATCTCAGTCAGTGATTCTGCATTAAAAACATTTCAGCCTTCAATATCATCACATTTCAGCACAATTTAAGTGTGCCCTTAATCATGGTGTGGGTCATACTATTATCATCATATCCAATGAGATATCCAGAAATCTTTCATGTAAAGTGAACAATACAAATCTGTAGAAATTTTAGTGGTAAAAAGATGGATTTTGGCTTTACATTATCCAATTCCGGATCCTAGCTGGTGTCTGGAAAATTTAACAGACCATATGGTATAGATTATTTCAGAAGTTTCTCTGTTTCTTTAGATACTTACCTTATTCTACATAGGCTACTGCTCAAGTCCGCTCAATTTTGTTACGTCAGACTCCCTTAACAGGAGCTGATAGTTGTAGAGAAAGACATGCTGAAATTCTAGTTTAAGCAGGCACAAATAGAAAGGAAAAAAGCTTCCTAAAGCAAACAGAACATTATATATTATCTTTTCTAGGAAAAATCAAACTTGTATTGCCCGAATGATGCAGTTTTTTTAAGTAAATCATCCATCCACTTCATCGTCCTGAGATTTTTGATTCATGGTTTCACATTGTTTGTATGACTCTTGTGCTTGTCCTGTTTGTCAATATTTAATACTTTTACACTCTATGAATGTGGAAATTATCTACACAGAAAACACACAGAGAAGCAGGGCTTTTACTTAATAAAACCATGTTCTTTAGTTAGAGGGAGTTGACACGGGGGATTTTGAAGCCGTTAATGCCGCAGCCTTCCTGCTGTCCACTGAGTCCAGTAAGACCATCTTCATTGCTGTGAAAGACGATGACTTGCCTGAAGCTGATGAGACATTTACCTTCAACCTTAAACTTCAGGTAAATGGTCCTTTCTCTGCCTGGAAGTTTATCTATGCGTTTGTTTGTATACATTTCTTTTTTTTAAGTTTTAAACACCATGTCTTTATTTCCCAAATGTAATTACCCCTTCACATGGGTTCGCTTTGCTCTCTAGCTCCAAGTTTTTCTCACAAACTTCACATCCCACAATTATAACTCCACCTGGCTCTACTAAAGCCTAGCCCCATCTACTAAGCAATGTGAACTGGAGGCATCATTGCGGGAAGTTCTGGGTGGCTCTGGGCTGGAGGGCCTTTGATGTCTGAGTTCTGAAGGACTTTGTCACAGCTGGTATAGGTGGAGCTAGAAATTGCATGGATCTCTAACAAAAAAAAAAAGAAAAAAAATCTTTAGTGAAGAGAAACTAACTTTGACAACTACAACCTAGCCAGCCATAATAAGGTGATAATCTATTTCACTGCTCCTATTTGTTTAATGTAGCATGTCCAGCATGGGCTTCATCTGTTGTGAGTTTATTATCTCAACACTCTTGCTACTGGAGACCAAGTGACTCAACATTTTTTAATGTGTTTTGAAATGTTGCCACCTCTGCTAGCGTCATATCATCAGAATACAAATTGTTCTTTAGAATAGTCTGTGTTAGATTAGGATAAAAAAGTTAGATGTTTTTTTTTTTTTTTTTTTTTTTTTTTTTTTTGCTTGTTACTTTGCTTTTACCCTTTAACACTGTGTTGTAAAGAATAACTAAAGAACTGATTTATGCTGTCAACTCCAGTCTAGGATGCCTTACACCTAGTGACAGTCTCCATGGTTTCATGCAGCCTTTAGTTGTCAAGTTTGATTGATGAGCTCTGGAGTCTTGTCTTCTTGTGAGCCCATCTCACCCTTCTTTAAATTACCTCATATAAAAGTCTTTGTGAATCACTGATTGACAGCGATGTGCATTTACAACAGAAACACTGAATAGTTGGCAGCAAGAGTAACTTTTCTTGTTCATAATTCACCACTGCATTTTATAACATCTGGTTAAAATCCATTGGCACAAGCCTGTATTTAGCCTTCTACTGAAGTGAAAGGCCAGATGAGGCCCACTTAGCCATTCTGTTTACACTACAGAGACAAAGCTTAAACCAAATACTAGCCTATCAGCTTACTGAAGGGCTGTCTGGAGGATGAATGAGCACTACAAGGGGTGTCATAAATCAAGCACAAGTGAGAAAGAGAAAGAATTGAGCTGGGTACATTCATCATTTTGGACTTCTAAATCCTTGTCAATAGTAAATATTGTTCTGACTTTGTTAGAAAGTTGAATATGACTGAAAAAAGACTTCATTATGTACAGCATCTTTGAGAATTTGTATGCAGCTGGGCACAGCAGTGTGTGTATGAGCAACCTTCTCAGTGGCCTAAGTTTGTGAGAATGTGTGGATTCTTTGTCTGTGAGTTAACTTGCTACATCAGAAAGAAATTTCTTTTACAGCATGGAAAACATTAGACTCAAAAGAGTGGTGAACAAAAGGCCCTGTTTTGTTTCTTTTCATTTTCTCATTTGCATACTGTCATAACATTCATAAACATACTCAGACAGTGGATTTACAAGGCATTTTCAGTTTGACTGAGAAAAATGTAACTTAATTTTGCATTCTCAGTTTCAGTTGATTATTTTGCAGAAAGCCTCTATATTCACAGGTTAACATGTGCCCAAATGGTTTTATGCTGCAAGAATTTTGTTCTTGTTCACCAAGCCCTTGTAAATGTCAACACAGTTTGTCCATGACAAGCTTGTAAACACATTTTGAGTTTACCTGAAATAGTTGCACCAAATAAACTACCTGTTTTTTATCTTTAATATAAAAACTGTTATAATCCTTAAAATCCCTCAAATGTTGTCAAATAAACATGTTTTTTCAAGCATGCTGAGATTCTAGGTTTAGGACAAGGTTTTAGTGTCAAATGTCAGAACACTGGTAAAAATCCTGAGGAGATATCCTGCAGAGAGATAACCTGACAAATCAAGCAGCCTGAAACTAGCACTTCCTGTCTTTGTGCCTTCTCACCAGGGCTGCTCAGTGGGAGCATAGAAATGAAGTGAAGGCAGTGGATAAGACAAAGGCCTTTCACATGAGCATAACTGTCAGGATTAACTGTTGAGGACAGGTTTAAGAGCATAAATGTAAATACTATATATTTGTCTGGGTTTTACTTCACCATTTCTCTACTCTTTCCAGAGCTCTTCAAATGGTGTGACTCTGGGAACTCCAAACAAGGCAACAATCACTATCCTGTCCAATGACAATGCCTTTGGAATAATTGCCTTCAATTCAGTAAGAAACCATTTTCATGTAATTCATCTTTAGTTCTTTGTTGGTTTTCTCTTCTTTTTTGCCTAACTAAACTGTGATCCAAATTTTAGGGCTATGATGTTTCATTTCTCTGCTTTCGTTACTATAAACAAAATTTGTTTTGTTTCCTATCAGTTGATTCTAATTTGCAATAAGAAAATGAGTTAAGATAGTTTAAACTAAACTGATAGGGTTCTATTTGTTTCTCATCATCTCAGACTGAGGAGATTGTTGTTGATGAACCCCGAGGAAGGAACTATTACGTGCCTCTCACTTTAATTAGAGAGAAGGGAACATACGGGACTGTGACTGTAAACTTTGAGGTGAGAAGATTATGTACATTATTTGACCACGCCTGACACACTGTAAATGCAGCATTTAACAAGCACTCACAATTTTATATATGTCTCAAAAAACATGCCTTATTTGTTGTGCTTTTGTAGGTTTGATCAACTCCATTTTGAATCAATAATATTCTGATCATCTTCATGTAGCCCACTTGCATGTCCAACTATAAACATTACGCTGAGTCGTCCTGTTCTTGTACTGCTAGATTTCTGATGGCCCCAACCCTGCTACTGAGGATCTCAGTCCAGAGAGAGGGAACATCACCATCCCTGTCGGACAGGCTGCAGTGACCTTCAGCGTCCTTGTTCAGGATGACCAGGTACTGAAGCAGCTCCTCAATATCCCATTTATATCCCCCAGTCTCACTCAGTCTGGAATAATGTTACTAAGATTAAGAGTGAAGATTCAAATTCAACTTACATAACCTCAACTCTGCATCAACATGAAGGCTCAGCAATGCTGAATAACTTTATTGTATGTTCATCATCTCCATAAGTTTCATAAAACATAAGACAACTTGTTTTCAGATTTAAAAATAGGTTGCATATAATGTTATCTTCTTCCATGTTACATATCCAGAATTTTTAACTGTATAGTAACTATATGAGGCTCTCTTTCTCTGTGAACCAGATCCCAGAGGATGATGAAGTGTTTACAGTGAGGCTGACGGGTGTGGCAGGTGGAGCCCTACTCAGGCCAAACGCCAGCCATGTCCAGCTGAGAATTCGTCGAAATGACAGCCCTCTGCGGTTCTCGCAGTCTATCCTAGCTGTGCCAGAGTCTGCAGCAGTCATTGCCCTAAATGTGACCCGTGGCCAATTGACTGAAGACGGACCACTCATTGGCTCTGTTCACACTGAGGTTGCCTTCTCTCAATCCATTTATGCTAGTATTTTACTTTGACTGTGAAGCTGCAAAGCATAGTCAATTCAGTTATATGCATACAAACATGTTGATGCAGAAAAAATGTTCAGCACAAAGCAAATTTATATAAACCATTGGATGACACTCTCTTTAGGTCTCTGTAGATTACATGGTGGTGAGTGGTGAAGGATTGGGCAGCGCTACACCAGCTGTGGACTTCCTCGACCTACAGCCAGTCAGAACAATTACATTCCCTCCATTTGTCTACAAAACCACCCTGCTTTTCAATATCAGTGATGATGATGTGCCAGAAATTGCAGAATCCTTCCATGTGGTCCTGCTGGACAAGACTATCAGAGGAGACGCTGTACTGGTATCACCCAATGCTGTGCAGGTGACCATTGAGCCTAATGATAAACCTCATGGGGTCTTGTCAATTAGCAGCAGTGCTCTCATTCAGCCAATCATAATCAATGAAGATCTGACAGAGAGGTGAATGAAATTTACAAATATTTCTACAATTGTTATATAAACAAGGTGTACATTGATTTATATTAAAATATGGCTTTTATGTTTGCAAAATGCAAATGTTTCAAAATGAAATGAATTTACATCCAAGATAATCCCACCCTAGATTTGATGGCATCGTTATTGTAAGAAACGGAGGAAGCTATGGTGCCGTGTCTGTCAACTGGTCCATCAGCAGAAACTCCACTGATCACTCACCAGTCTCAGATGATTTGAGGCCAGAGGAGGGCACGGTGAAATTTGCTGCTGGTCAGGTGGCTGCTGTGATTCCAATAAACATTGTGGCAGATGATAAACCTGAAGAGGCAGAGGCCTTTATTCTCAAGCTGCTGCCCAAATCTGTAACTGGAAATGCAGAAGTCGACGAACCCATGGAGGTCAGTTTGTGTGAGAGACCAAAAGGCTGCACTTGTTACAGAATGCATCTTGTAAATGTTTCTGCATGTGTTGTGCATGTGTGTGTTTCTTGTGTGGTGACCAACTGTAAGCTGCAGTTGCAAACTTGGCACATTCTGCAAAAGTCGACCCTGTGGTGTGTAACTTTGCTCTGTGGGTGTTCCTTTAATGTGGCTGAATCTAAACAAAGCAAAAACAGCAGGCACACTCAGTATGTGGTGACTCTGTGTTTTCTTTTTTAAGCGTGGGTGAAGTGGTGATGGGTTTTTATAGCTTCCATCTTTGTCCAAGCCTCTTAGCTATGTGTGAAAGCAGCAAAGAGAGCCAAGGCCTGTTCATTTTCAAAGCATGAGATGTCACATGTAAACACACACTGGAACACCACTTAAGATTGTAAAAGCAAAGGTTCTGTTTGCGATCTGTCTCACCCAAAATTTATGTATGAGTAAACAATTAACCTTAACAATAATTACCATCAAAATAACAAAAATATATGCAAACAACCTTGAGTTGTAAATCAGCTGTTTTGATTGTTAAAGGCATGCACCATACACATGTGTTGTAGTTTCCAGGAAAATGAATGAGCCAGTGTTTAACGCTCATGGAAACTACTCTCCCAGTGTTAGCTAATTAAAGAGGATGTCTCTCTAAAGTTAGCACAGAGCTTTACTGCTTCCAGTCTCACATATTTCTCTCCTCCATCAGTTCTTCACCTCTTCTTTTTTCTTTCTGTGACCAAGTTACAATCTTAGTAACACAAAAACAGGAAGCGCAACAAAATCCTCCAATGTAATTTATGGCAGATCCTGGCTTCAACTCAGTTATCCATGCATAGTTTGAAGAACTGTCATCTAAGTGCACAGATTGAGGGACATTCCTTTGTAGACAATGTAACTAAGAATAGAATGTTTAGAATAGAACAGAACAGAACAGAACAGAATAGAAGTGTGTTTTTTTTACCATTTATTCATTTCTCTGTCAAAATTTACCAAATGCTTTTTTTTTCTTATGCTCATTTGTAAATTTTGTTGCTGCTCTTTGTCTACTCTTCCTGCTTTCTTCCTCAAGATGGTGTTCTACATCGAAGACAGTGATGATGTCTATGGGATTTTTCTGTTTGACACAGCCAAAGAACAGACCATCCAGAGTCAACCAGAGGGCCGATTCCTGTCACTAAATTTCGTGAGAGATGCTGGTACACGGGGTGATGTGTCTATGGGCCTTACAGCACTCTACATTCCTGCAGGTCCAATAGACCCAGCACTGGCTCGTGACCTGGTTCTGAATGTTAGCAGGTCTATTAATGTGGTGTTTTCCCATGAGCGGATGGTCCATGTCATACTGCCTATCAGGAATGATGCCTTTTTGCAGAATGGAGCTCATTTCTTAATACAGGTAATAACAGTCTGATATATTTTTTCCATTTGTCTTGATAAGACTTTTTGAAGTTTCAATTCAACACCAACTTTTCGTTGGCACATCTGAAAATGCAATTACTTTGTCTGTGTTTGTACTTCTGGCTAAATTAGCCCTATCCAAAGTTGAAGGGCCTCATTTGCATGTGTGAATTGTTTAACACTGGCACTCTGGTCTGGCATCGCTCTGAGGGATTTTCCCAATTGTCCAAACAATCACCAGCTATTCCTTAAAGTGACCAAGAGGTCTAGAGACCTACTGAACTAAAATCACATTTCTTGCTTTCAGCTTCAATACCTCACACAGATGCAAGAAAATTGAGATGCTCTCCAAAAAAATGACAGGACATAAACAACTATCTTCATTTTACAGAGACATGCCTCTAGTAGCTTGAGAATTTATTTGAACCTCTGGTAAATTGAGTCGTTTTGTCTTTTTTCAGTTAAATACCCTGGAGCTGGTTGATGTCAGTCCCATAATTCCCTCCAACAGCCCAAAGTTCAGAGGACCTCTGGTTTTGACTTTGACTGTCACTCCTGATATTGCTAATGGAGAAATTGGCTTTACAAGTAACAGCACGGTTGTGCTTTATGAACCAGAGGACAGAAATACTAGTATGGTAAGATATCCCTCTTGTTTTGAACAATAGTACCCACCAATTTATGCAATACTTTTCTCTAGCCATCGCGCACCAGTTATTGATATGTGTTGTAGAATTTGACATGAAGCATGTATAGGAGATTTCTACTAATGACGTCTGGTGCAGGTTAGCCTCCCTCTGCGGCGTGATGGGACAGACGGTCAGGCTGTAGTGTTCTGGAGTCTCCAGCCAACTGGAGCCAATCATGGGGATGTGACTGTTGATGATCTGAAGCCATTTAATGGCTCAGTTGTCTTCCTCTCCGGGCAGAGTGATGCCATCATTGATTTTACTGTCATGGCTGACAATATCCCAGAAGTCAACGAGACCTTACTCCTCACTCTAGATAGGTGGGTAAAAGTTACAGCATCAATGTGCAGTCTAGATTTCTTTATAATTACTTAAGTTATGACTGACTGACAAACTTATGTATAATAGATTATCCTGTAGGAATTATTGACATTTTTACACAACAAACAAGCCAGGTAGAATCGGAAAGCATGATCCGTGGTCTTCTTTGCTTAAGTTGTGAGATGAGTGTGTTTGTTCATATTGTGACGAGAACAGTGTATTTCTCTCCCTACTCCTCCCCTGCAGGGTGGAAACTGCACGTTTTATAGTGTACTTTGGGTAAGCAGAGTGGAGTGAACCTGGGCCTTTTGTGTGGCTTGAATCAGGTCTTTGTTTCTTAGAGAAGGGCCTACTTCAGGATTTCTGGGGTCTTTGGTCAACTTGGGGATGAGGAGGACGGGAATAGGGTGGGGAATTCTGCAATGGTGTGAAAGAAGCAGGATCAAAAAGAAAGTGGTATTTTTGGAGTAAATAAAGAATCTTCTTTGTGTGTGTGTGTGTGTGTGTGTGGGGGGGGGGGTCCAAGTTATTCAGCCTTCATTATGTATCCTTTTAAAGATGTGTGCAGTGGCTTGGTTGTGACAAGTGCTTCAGTCTGTCTTTGTATGCCACATCTTTGTAATGCCTATTATATTATGCTTGCTTGGCTTCAGTTTTCTCAGCATACACACACATGCACACACACCCCTGTGGAGCTGGAAAGATTCAGACACACAGTTGATTGACATTGTTATTAAAACTAGTTTATTAAGGGGTGCTTTAGCATATGGAATTCAGATGCCAAAGTCCAAGAAACTGCCACATTAGAGTTGTCATCTTCTACACCATGAAACTGATGTGTATTTGACTTACTTACATTCACCAAAAATGTACCCACAAAATTTTACAAAATACAATTCACAGTCACTCATATGATCACATATTTGCTTATGTCTGCATTTCTGTGTTTGTGCGATTCTTCATGTGCCAGGAGCAATGTCGAGAATCAGATCCTGAAAGCTGGCTTCACCAGTAGAGAGATCATCATCATGGAGAATGACGACCCTGGAGGAGTATTTGAGTTCTCTCCATTTTCCAGAGGTCCATGGGTCATCAGCGTAAGACAAAACTCACTCTGCAGTAAAAAAAAAAAAAAAAAAAAACTATAGGAGTTTCTTTATATTAGTTCCTAATTCCATTGTTCCTTATTTCTTTCTACCCTGAAAACCTCTGTAGCAGAGGAAGAACAAGATGTAGATATTTAGAAAGGTGTCAAGCATGGCATAAAAAGTCTGCAGCTTTGGAGCAATTCAGTTGTCTTAGTTTAATTTGGGTATATCCACGCAATCGATAGCTTTGTCTTTTAGATTTTAAAATAGGTCTCTCTCTCTCTCTCTCTCTCTCTCTCTCCCTCTCTCCCTCTCTAAATACATACACACACACATATATATGTACATATATGTGTGTGTGTGAGTATATATATATATATATATATATACATATATATGTATATATGTATGTATATGTATATATATA
>JAOWBL010000024.1:7887304-7898910 GCA_028564865.1 Zenarchopterus dispar | reverse complement strand
TAAACATCTGAAATTTTCCTTGCAGCCAGCCTGGGAGTTGCATCTCGCATCACAGTAACCATCGCTGCATCTGATGATGCCCACGGAGTGTTTCAATTCAATCCTGAATCTCTGTCTGTAAATGGGACTGAACCTGAAGATGGACACAGCTCTGTTGTCCTGCAGGTCAGTGAAGAATGTATGTTTGAAAATTAGAAAATGCATAGTGATTATTCATCAATAAGTTTTGGTCTCTTTGGTTCACCTACAGGTGGATCGCTCCTTTGGTGATCTCTCCAATGTAACGGTATACTGGGAAACTGATCCCAGTTCTGAAGGAGAACTCGTCAGTAGGTTCGGGAATATCAGCTTTGGTTTAGGGCAGACGTCAGAGAACATCATTATCAATGTGGCCCAAGATGAAATCCCTGAGTTGGACAAGAGTTTCACTGTGTCCCTGGTTAATGTTTCACATGGTCGTCTGGGAGCCAAGACATCTGCTACTCTGACAATTCTCGCCAGTGATGATCCTTATGGTGTGTTTATATTCGCCAATGCAACACGGTCTGTTCGACTTCCCGAAGCTGATGCAACTGTCTCCCTGACAATCCTGCGAAACAAAGGTTTGATGGGTCAGGTGTGTTCAATTGAACAAGATTTACAATCAATAAGAGTATAGAAGTCAGAGTGACTCATGAAATTAAATTCATTTTATTTAACTGAATTAAGAAAATGATAGATGCCCATGTATGATGGATGTATAAAACCTTTCCTCAATTTCAATTTATGTAGGTACGTGTCACGTATGGGACACTGACTGAGGCTGATCCAGAGCCTTACAGGACCCCAGGAGTAGGACGAGCCACTGAGGGGCAGGACTTTGTACCCATCCTGGATTCTGTGATGTTTTCAGCCAATCAGAGTAAAGCTAACTTTACACTTAGAGTGCTGGATGACAATGACCCAGAAAGAGACGAATCAGTGTTTGTGAAGTTGATCAGTGTTCATCTCGTCCAAGGAGAGCAGGAGAGACTCAGTGAGATGCTAACACTTCAACTCAGTGGAAAATTTTAAATGAACAGAATTAAAATATACAAAAAAGAATACCTTGCTTAAAAATATATCCTCTTTCTGGTCTTTCCAGTCATAAATTCCCCCTCTCTGGGCCCCAGGACCGACACTATAGCCCAGGTGATAGTGGAGGCCAGTGACGATGCTTTTGGAGTCCTGCAGCTGTCGGCCTCTGCTGTCAGCGTAGCTGAACATTACGTTGGGCCCATAATAAATGTTACACGTGTAGGAGGGATTTTTGCTGATGTATCAGTCAAGTTCAGAGCTGTGCCTTTGACCGCCAGAGTCAGTAAGTGTTTCAGCCATAAAATGCAACTTACAAATTAATGTCTTATCAAAGTCGTGTATATGACAACTTACGTGTAATATTATAGGTGAAGACTATAGTGTAGCCTCAACTGATGTGGTCCTCTTGGAAGGGGAGTCCAGTAAATCTGTACCCATCTATGTTATTAATGACATGGTGCCTGAGCTAGAGGAAACCTTTCTCATTGAACTGATCAACCAAACTACTGGAGGAGCTCTCCTGGGAGAGCTCACGCGTGCCATCATCACCATACTGCCTTCTGATGACCCTTTTGGTGCTTTTGGTGAATATCCATTATCCACAATATTCTTCAAAGTTTCCTTACAATTTTGGACTGTTCATTGTATAGAAAGTCACTGTTTTTACTTTGTATCTACATAGTTTTCCAGGCTGTAACAATTACAGTTGAGGAGCCAGAATCCAACTCCGCTGAGGTTACATTGCCAATTGTGCGTAATGCTGGTACTATTGGCACAGTACCAGTCCAATGGAAGGCTACTGTTGATGGTAAATTAGCAGAGAGGGACATTAGACCCACATCAGGAGAAGTGATATTTGCTCCTGGAGAAACTATGAAGATCTTGCGAGTTGAGATTTTAGCTGACGATGTACCTGAAATCACTGAGGTAAGCTACCAAGGGAGAAAATGCCAATAAAAATTATGGTAAATTACTTATCCTTTCACTATTTTCACAACCAGTAGTATTTTTGTTGTAATATTATATTTACATTTTGTATTTTGCAGATTATTAAGATGGAACTAACTGGTGCCAGTAATGGAGGAAATTTGGGTGCTGATACATCCGTTAACATAATAGTGCCTGCTAATGATAACCCATATGGAACAGTTTATTTTGAACAGTCTGTTTATCGTGTTCAGGAGCCCCTGGAGGGAGTTCATACAGCAAATATTACTGTCCGTAGGAGGTACTTTTCATCATTTTAACATTTTTTAATGGTCATATTGTCTTGTATTACATTTCTGTACACCTACCCACTTTAAATCCCTTTTCCTATTGTCTTTTCCCCATCATTCCCACTTCTTTATACCAGAGGTGGCCACTTTGGCCACTTGAAGATCCTGTACAGCACCTCAGAGATTGACATTGTTGGCCTGGCTCAGGCTGACAACCAGGACCTGTTGATGTACTATAACCCTCCAAAGCCTGGTGCTCTGGCCATCGCCCCTCTTATGACTGTTAACATTACTGGTCAGAAAGAACCTGTGGCTGCATGTGCTGCTGCTTGTCTGAGAGAGCGAGCCTGCCAGGCCTTTTCTCTGTCAGATGGTGAGAGCTCACAGTCCTGCACATGGGGGACATCAGGGACTGACCAACTGACCTCCAAATCTCAGGTCTTAACTTATATAAAAAACGCCACAGCGGCTGCTGTCCTATTCAGTGCCCAGGCTGTGGCAGGGAGTGATTACACCTCCATGACTGCTCAAAGTGCCAACATGAATGATGGGTCAGGGGTTGCGAACCTCACAGTCCTAATCTTAACCGATGAATTCCCTGAAATGGATGAGAGCTTCTCCATACAAATATTAAAGGTAACGCAAACATCTGCGGTAATGTTAAATATGCCCCATTTCATGAGGATGATGAAATAGCTTAAGATGAACAACAAAATATAACATACTACAACCATGTCAGTATTTAGGCAACACAAACTAAGCCTAAATGCAGAAACAGTTTGTACAACACAGTTTTCAGCAGCAATAGCTTGAACTTTTTCTGACATTATTCTCTTACATAATTTTGTAGCAATTTTGGCCCGCTCTCCTTTACAAAATTGCTACAGTCAGTAGTCACTCAGGTTTACAGACCTTAGTTGATACACAGCTCTTTTATGCTCCCATCAGTGCAGTATGTTCAGACTGAAGTGTGGACATTGAGCCATTTTTTGTCCATAACACATCAGCAAAACCATTCTCAGGGTTTTGCTGATGTGCTTGGGAATATTGTCTTGTACCGTAATCTATACTTTGCACATCCTTTTTCTATTATGATCAGACCTCTACTTTTGTAAACTTTTTCTAACATTACAGTTGTCAGCATGAACACATAACACTTGGCCTTGTTTTGTTGGTCTGAGCTGAACGCTGCAGATCAAGAGTTTTTTGTAGAAGGGGTGGCACCTGCTAGTCTTAATAAGATACATCTGATTGGCATTAACCAGCTACAGAGAGGATATTAATTCTTTCATATATCGGTTCTCCATTTTGAATTAGATTTTGATAAATGAATATTTGTGAAATTGAATCAGTTGTTTACTTTGTGGTTGCCTCATGTTATGACCTGGTAAAGACAAGGGGATTAAAAAAAAACAAACTAATGCACAGTATCTTGGAATTGAAAGAAGGCATTTTTGTTTTAACTAGCAAGCTATTTAAGCAGTAGATTATATTTTTACAGAATTTTTGTGACAAATAAATGTTTTGTCTTGTGTTGTTTGAAGGTAGAACTGGTCAATTTGACTGTGCCTCAGAAGAACCTGCCATCGATTGGTCAGCCGGATAAAGCTGTTGTCACTATAGGAATAAATGGAGATGCATTTGGCATATTTTTGATCTACAGCCTCAGTCCTAACACCACCAATAAGGGCCTCTTTCTTGAGGTTCGAGAAGACCCCACAGTTGTGGTGCCGTTGGTTATAGAGAGGAGAGGAGGGAATCTGGGTACTGTCTCTGTAGAGTGGAGATTTGTTGGAGGAAAGGCCACACCAGATGTTGACTTCACTGGCACTGGAGGAACGCTCATCTTTGATGGCATGCACAATTATTATTGACCCAATATTTTCCAAGGTTCTTTAGGAATCAATATAACATTAATATGCCCACTAACCACAGACACTTGTATCTTGTTTTTCTCTGCCACAGGTGATCTTAAGAAGACAATAGATATAGTCATTAAAGATGATTCTGAACCAGAGGACAATGAGAACCTCATGATTGGTCTTGTTAATACAGCTGGAGGAAGTCGAATTCTACCCAGTTCAGACACTGTCACCATCGTGATACTGGCTAATGATAATGTGGCTGGGATAGTAGGATTCAATTCAGTGTCACGTTCTGTTATTGCCAGGGAAGGTGGGTAATATTTCTGTGTTTGCTGTAGCTAGAGATACATGACTGGATTTTGTAAGCCCCAAGTTAAAGGTATTAAAGAAAAATAGAAATTAATTTATGACATCATGGTAAATAAAATCCCTTTCATATCAAGATCTGTCCTGCTGTGTATGATGTTATTTTCTTCAGTGATCTCTTCATGCTGCAAATATAAATCGTAGCAATGGATCTGACTCAACTGGTGCAAATTGCATTAGTTTATATCTATATTGTATAAAATAATAATTAAGTGCATTAACTCTATAATTCTTGAGAAATACAGCAGCTTTCAAGCCAGATGATTTTTTTTGTAACAACCCTCCCGTAACTGGAGACTGAAGGTTCGGATAAGAATGTGAATATGAAACTCTTAAGTAATAAGCACTCAAGGTAACTGGAAGGATGCAGCAACAGGTGATCTGGAACCAGTCATACCCTATTTACACATATATTAACAGTTGACGTGTAAAGGAAAATAAACATTAATCCCTCAAATTACTGTTAACTGTTCAATTTTTAATGTATTTTGGATATCAATCTTTTTGGGAAACTGGCTTTTTAGTTTTCCCTTTGTAAATCCTTAATCTGGCCATATTTTATTTCCTGTTTCAGGTGAGAAACTGTCCTTATTGGTGTTGCGAACACCTCCAGGTGTGGGAAATGTCACTGTGGACTGGACTGTACAAGGGCCCCTTGTAGAACGGACATTCAGTCAAACTTCAGGGACACTTTTCTTTTTTGAGGTAAATAACAGATTGCTAATTAGCTGTTGTTGCATCATCATTGCAAAGTATAAAAATACATTCTTTGACGCAAATCTGCATGTTGTTTCTTTAAAAAAGTGGTGGATATGTGTGTGATTGATATTGCGTTTCATTATGCTGTGACTTACAGGGAGAACTAAATGACACCATTGTCCTGCAACTTCTTGATGATGCCACACCAGAAGATAAAGATGAATATAGGGTTTTATTGTCCAACATAGAAACCTTTGGTAAAAATAAATAACTAAATAAATAAAGTGTGGAAGGTGCAAATAAATTAGAATATCCTTAATCACAAGTGATTTATATATCTCTCTGTCTTCCACACAGGTGTTGTGGTGACAGGCCATGCTGCACTGGATCTTCAAGGCAGTGAGGCAGTGGTTACTGTGGATACCAGCGATGAGCCCTATGGGCTGCTGAGTATTGCGCCATCATCACTTAAGGTGACTGCAGAGGAGCGGGACCAAGTTATAAATATTTACATCAACAGAGAATTTGGAGCCTCAGGTCTGTACTCCAAGTATGCCGGTGTAAGGGGTCACCCTTTAAATCGTTTATTCCATTACATGTCATAAAATTTGTGCCTTGTAACTGATATTATTCCTAAATACTTGTATGCAGGGGTTGTGAATATCACTTATGACATTACAAAAGGCTCGATACAAAACTTATCTAAGGTCGAGGGTGCTCTTGCTGAGCCGGGGCAAGATTTCATCTCAGGTACTGGTACTGTCATTCTTCAGAATGGGCAGACCTCAGCTGCCATCCCTGTCACCATACTGGAGGTAAGACTGGATGTCTTCCTTCCTTTTTAATCAAAACTTGGGATGAGAGTATTTTGATTATGACATGATGTATTTTCGTGGTAATTCATCTTTTAACTTGCTTTCTTCTGAGTGATTGAACAATATGTCGAAATGAATTTTGAATTTTATTTGAAACCAACATTTTAAGTTTCTTGTGTTAACAGGATGACATTCCAGAGCTGCAGGAATTCTTCTTGGTCAACATAACATCAGCAGTGCTCATCACAACCCTTGCTACTGATCCTCAGCTAGGTATGGATGACTTAAGCAATGTTTATCCTCCAGTTGTTGCTAAGTTTCATGCCAGTCTTTTTTATGCCTTTTGGCCATAATGAACAGTTAACAAAGTACTTGAGAAGTTTTGGAAGGATTTCTATTATTTTTTCAACATGCTTATTTAACTTTTTCTGTAATATTGTACCAATTTTGTGGCCTGTATAATGTTATGAAATCCCTGTACCTCTTTTTTGTCTAAATATTATCACCATTTGCTCTGTTTCATGAGTAGAGGTTGTGCATTGCACACTGCCAGGTAAAATACACATTTGCTTACAGGTTGTACCTAAAATGTTATGTAGCACAGCGCACACGCTATATTTCTGTGTGGTGCAATATTCTATAACATTCTCTCCTCTCGAAATTCTCCTTGAACAAGCTTGTAGTTGCAATGCTGCTCCTTCTCCTGTAGAATCCAAACCACAGTCCAATTTATGAATGAGGAGCTTTTAGAAAGTGATGAGTTGACAGAATACAACAGAGCAGCACTCAGAGGTTCCCAGAATACTATCAGCCCATTGCCTGTACACAAACAGCCAACACATGGCCATTCTTTTGGCAGCAGTCATTATGTGGCTTGGATGGAGAGATTGATGCCTTCTGTGATTGAGAAAGCCTGGGGATTTGGTGGCAGCGAGTAGCCCTGAGTGGTGAACGGAGAGAAAGCCAAACTAAACCCGTAGCTGGCCTCCCAATGTCTTGGCCACAGAGTGAATGGGAGAAGACTATTCAAGGGGTCGTAAATCAGTCCACCCAAAAGACTTGGCTGCTCAGCTCAGCCTCCCAGACCTCTTACAGGAAACACCTACTAGTTGTAATCCTTTGCTGTAATGACAGAAGTTAGAGCCCCTTGCACTACTTGCCCTTACTGCTTGCTCTGTAGTTACAGCTTGAGTAAACTTCAACTGAATACTACAGCTATGATTAACAAATGACAGTCTGTAGCTTATCATACATCTCCTCTGTGCATTTGGTTCTTTCCCCAGACACCCAAAATTTGCTTGCAGAAGTCAGCATTGCTGCTAATGATGGAATTAGGGGGGTGATTGAATGGACAAATACCATGTAAGAAAAACATCAATTAGTACTTTTTTTATTACTATGTACACATTCTCTTTTAAAGATGTTTTTATTCTAATTGTGCTCTGGTTTCCAGGTTTGAGGTGAATGAAACAATAGGAGCATTGACTCTAGTGGCCTACAGGAACAAGGGGACATATGGAAATGTCTCTCTTTTCTTCTATGCTCAGAACTTGGAAGCTCAACAGGGATTGGACTACAATACCAGTGAAACGGTTAGACACACACAATGTTCAATAGCTATAAGCAAAATCAGTGACCTCGACATTCATTTAGAATAATATTGAAATCCATAATCCTCTTATAACAAAATTACCCTGTAGTGGGAAAAAGTATCTAATACCTCTATATAAACACATTTTAGCCACTAGGTGACTGCAATACCTGAATAGGACTGAAGTAATAGAGTAATACTCTAAAGTAAAGACTTGGCAATATGGCCTGAATTAGTGAATTATTTTATTATCTTTTGCATGCAAAAGGGTCAGAATGTACAGTGCATCTCAAGTTTCAATGCAGGAGTGCTCCGAGGGTTGCCCTTTAGATAAAATAAGATAGAGTTATCAAAACAACATCTTTGCAGCTGTGTAGGACACCTAAACCCAAACTGCACAAACACATGACTGGACTGAACTGAAAATGCACCTCATGAAAATGCATCTCATAATAAACTCACAGAGTGACTGATAATTTTCCACCACATACCCCTCATGTATTATGTGATTTGAATAAAGGATGAAAGATGTTTTGGGATCTAAAACAAGTTCTGTTGCCCTTAAATTAGACATTGCTCCACATGATTCCTTGGAGATTTTCATAAATTTGAAGTAGCATGAACTTTTTTTCCTAATTTTTCCTAAAATTTCTCTGTTTACTTAGATGGTCCATTTTGTTGATGGCGAAAGGCATAAGTTTGTAGAAGTTCAGATAATCGATGATGCCATTCCCGAAGGAGCTGAGAGATTCCAGCTCATCCTGTCTGAGCCCTCTACTGGGCTGGAGCTGGGCAGCAATACCACAGGTATATAGAAGGACAGAATAGAGACTGTGTTTTATGTGACATCAGATACAGCGGTTGTGTGTTATTATTTGATTGCACTTTTGGCAGCAGAATAACACATAAGGCATCATATCCATGCTTACTGTACTTATTTTTTTTTATTTCAGGGCTGCCTATACTTAAAGCATTTCTATTAGTACTATAAATTTTATATTAGATAATTTATCCTTGGTGACTGTAGTAATGACACATGCAACTATTAAATTATAATTTTCCTATGCTTCTTTCTCTCATTACAGCAACTGTGAATATCCTGGCTAGTGATGATGGACATGGTGTCATCTCCTTTAATGCCAGCGATCACTTCCTGTTGAGAGAGCCCACTTCTGTGTCAGAACTGAGTGACAGTGCAGCCAACCTGTATGTGGTTCGGAACCCCGAGGCAGGAACATTTGGCACTGTGTCTCTTCAATTTACCATCACTGACGCCAACGGCAGCCTCGCAGAGGGTGATCTGATCCCAGTGCAAGGGTTTTTAGTATTGGAGGATGGTGTCAGATATAAGGCAAGGGAGATCACAATTTTTTAACAAGCATCAAGAAAATGCATCTGAAAAACACATATTTTCTACAGATCTACTTTTCTTTTTTGAAACTTAAATGTCTTAACGCAGTACTTCATCATATAGTTTAGATATTAGTATTACCATGAACATTTTCTGATTTTCCATCTCTGTTGTTTCAGATGCTGGAGATCCGAGCTGTACTTGATGCTGAACCTGAGGGAAACGAAACCTTCACAGTGACCCTGTCCAACCCAACTGGAGGCGCACGGCTTGGTGACCAACTCCAAATTCTCATCACTGTTCTGGAGAACATAGCTCCTTCTGGCTTGTTTCGAATTGGACCTACCCTCAACAGGTATTAAAGCAGTTGTATAGAAGAATCTGAAAATTTGAATGTCATAAATACTTGCAGCATTTGATATCATAAGCTCTGTATATGTTGCTTTTGAAATGCTAAACCAAATCATATTTAAATATTGTTATGTGTTGTGTATTTTCTGTTCAGAACCAGCACAATAATATCTGCAGATGAAGGTGGCAGAGCAGTCTTCCTCACTGTGTCTCGCAGTAATGGTCTGGAGTCAGCAGTTAGTGTGGAGTGGGAGATGCTGTCTGAGACAGCAGTTGCCTCAGGTGAAATTAACAAACATGAAATCACTCCAACCACCTAAAAATCTCCTAAAATTGTTCTTTTTTTCTTCTTCCTTTATTGTTCTTTATCTCAGTAGGTGTGTCATTTACCTGCATTTTTTTTTCTTTAGAGGGCCCGCTCCCAGTGATGGGCTTGTACCAAAGTTTTGCGGAAAACCCCACATCTGCTTGGTGCTCCATTCTCGAAGGGTATTCCTTCCTGGCAATGAGGCTGGATAAGAGGCCTATGCTTGAATCCTCCTACATGCTGGCTACTCTGTACCGATGGCAAGGTGTTTTTGTACCAGTAGAGGTAATAACATTCTACCTGAATTTCTACATGATGCCAAAATACTTCAAAGTAAAATCTAGCTGCAAGTGCAATATCAACAAATCAATTTTCATTGCTGTGATGTCTGTGATTTGGTTGTTACAGACTGTTCAGATTCACGACCCAACCTCATGCACTGGGTTCACCGTGAATGGCTCAACCTACATAGGCATAACTCATGGTGGCCCTCCCTTCTTCCCTGCAACTAACCTCAGCATCTTCAAACTGCAGAAAGACCTGAACATTACACTGGCAAGTATAAATCCAGTTAAAGTTATTGTTGTATTTCTTTAAAATAATGATAATAGCACTGTGATATTGACTTGTATAGTGAATTTATTTGAGACAATCTGATTTCCCCAGGAACAAACCTTAGGGGTTGAAACTTTGGATGTGAAACACTTCTCCACCGAAGGCAGAAATTATCTAATAGTATCAAGCCAGGTGCTGTTATTGTTCCACTGTTAAGTGTAGCTTAAATTAAACTAATTAAAAATGACTGTATCAATGATGCACATACAACTTTTTTTTTCTTTTATTCACCAGATTTTTGTTTGGACTGGCAGCTTGTTTACACTCCACCAGACTCTTAACTTCAAGCAGGACATTCTCAGTGTAACTCCATTCACTCGTGCAGGGGCTACATACCTTTTGGTGTGCATTGATAATCAGACTGAGAGTTGTCATATGCTTCAATGGATCACTGGAAGATTTCAGAATTTGGAGCCTCTTCCACTCACCAACAGAGTTGTCGGAGTGGAGGCAATCAACACAAGAACAGAAGATACTCTACTGATGATTGCTACTCAAGGTGATCTACCTTTCTGTGATGTTGTACTTTTTTCACAAAACTTTAAACAGCTGTTTTCAGTTCATTTGTGTGGGTGAACTACTGGTTCATTTAAAGTCCTTAAATCTGAAATGACCAACCTTGCATTTTTAGTAGACTGAAATGTAAGCATGGCCCAGAATGGTTATGAAGAAGACTTCTTCGCAAAAGTATGCAACAAGGACTTTTTTCTTTTTTTGTGTGATTATAAGAAGCTTTTCTCTAGCTTTACTTTCAGTGTACTTTTGTAGTGAATTGTGGGGTGACTACAAATTGGTTATAGTAGTACAAACAACGTGGTTTGTACTAGAAGGCAAACAGAAATTATGTTTCTTACTCACAAAACATTTTTGTTATTTGGTTTCATCTGGGATGGCAAAATTTACAAGATTGATCATATTTATATGACACTCACTGTATTTTGAGAAGATATAAGTCTTCTGAGTATGCAAAAAGAGGAGTTTTTAGTTTAGACCTGTTGTGGGTTTATGGGAAAGCCCTCCACATGTAGCCCACCAGAGCCACAAAGGGACTCAGAGGTTTTAATTTGTCGGTCTTATGCCAAGTAAGTGGTTACATAAACATGTTATTCTAGCATGAAAGAAGTCTCTGAGTGTGTTTGTGCATCTGTGTTTTTTTGCCAGGTCTCTCTCCCTCCTGTGAGGTGTTACGGTGGAGCTTAGGACAGCCTTCACCACAGCTTTCTCAGTCGATTCCTCATCGAGGCCTCACTTCTGTTCACGCCTTCACAGCTCCTTCAGGGATCAGTAAGCACAAATAATCAATCAATCAATCAATCAATCAATCTTTATTTATAAAGCGCTTTAACACCCATTAGAATGACCAAAGTGCTGTA
>JAOWBL010000024.1:7865276-7879859 GCA_028564865.1 Zenarchopterus dispar | reverse complement strand
TTTACAGCTGTGGTTGATTCTTCAGAGGCAGCTTCCTATGCCATTCATCTCACTGTTGCCACATCTGGTACTGCTGCAAGTAGTACTGTCCAGCTCAGGTAGTTGCTCAATCGTGGTTTTAACCAGTTCCACAATCAGCTGTTAAGTTTGGCTAATATTAAGTCATGTCTGCCTCTTTCAGGTCAGGCTTTACTGTGGCAGAAGTGGAGCCACTGGGTGTCTACCAGTTTGCCCCTAATTCCCGTCAGCTTGTCATTACAGAGGACATCATAACTATAAAACTTTATGTTCAGAGACTGTTTGGTTCTCGCAGCAATGCAACTCAGTTGTCCTATGCAACATTAGATGGCAGTGCAGAATCAGGAAAGGACTTTCTTTCTGTACCTGATGACCACTTGGTCTTTGACTCACCACACCAAACCAATGCTTCATTCCATCTTTCAATACTTGATGACTCACTCTCAGAGCCCGATGAGTACTTTCAGGTTAACCTAACAGATGTTCAGATCCTTATTCCAGACTTAGCTTGGGCACATGCAGCTCCTCGCCTCAACCCTCAGCACAGTTTGGCCACTGTTACTATCCTGGCAAATGATGCAACTGGTGGAGTTCTGAGTATTGGACCAGTACTAGTCCAAGTACCAGAGGACAGAGGTGAAACAACTCAACAGGAGCGAAGGGTTATTCTGAGGGTGCGCCTGTCTGACAGTGTTGCAGAGGCAGTAAGCGTCCGGGTCCAGTCATATGGAGGTGTGTGGTTCTGTTGTGATTGTATTATATCACACTGTCTGTATTTTTTCTCATGCTTGTGTTGTTGTGTGGTTTTGCTAAGATGGAAGTACAACATCTCCTCCTTTCATGGTGGAACCGACTGGAAAGCTCGCGAAGGAAGAACAGGACTTCCGTTTGGAGTCCAATGTAGTGTTTCTTCGAGCCGGACAAGATGAGACAGAAGTTACCCTCATCATCCTGGATGACACAGAGCCAGAGGGACCTGAAATATTCTTCATCTTCCTCAGTGATCCAGAGGGAGGAGCTCAGATCATAGACAGTCCATACCAGGGCTTTGGAGCTTTTGTGAAGATCACTATTCTTGGTAAAAATGAAGAAAAAAGTATAAATAATTCAAATCTCTTTAAAAATGGAGCATTACTATTTTATTTGAAGTGTGTTTTACAACACACTCTCAATAAATACTGACCAATGAAAATATAATTTTGGAAAATTTTGGAAATCTAAACTAAAAGTGAAATCATTTTTATATTTGAGGAGGTTAAAAGGTTCAGTTCAGTCATTTTTTACACTATTTTGGCAGCATTTAGAGATCGACCTAATTTTAGCCAGGGTATTTTCTCCTTCCTACCAAATTAGATGTAAAGTATCTTAGACTTTAGACTTGCCATCAAATGGATTTTGAGAGTTGGCTTTGGCTTTGTCATTTATTGACAATCAGACTGTAACTCAATCAAGTGTACATG
Source organism: Zenarchopterus dispar (assembly GCA_028564865.1). Classification (NCBI taxonomy): domain Eukaryota; kingdom Metazoa; phylum Chordata; class Actinopteri; order Beloniformes; family Zenarchopteridae; genus Zenarchopterus; species Zenarchopterus dispar. Next base: position 7,878,381 of record JAOWBL010000024.1, on the reverse strand, counting down.
AAGTTGGTGGTGGGGGTGGGGGTAGGGGTGGGGGGTAGTAGTTTTAGTGTCTAATTAAATAGCTGGCAAGTCTGGTATGATGTCTGAAACTCTCTTGCTCTGTTGTTTGTTCTCAAATGGACTTATACTTTATCTAAATGGCTGATTTAGTGTTGGTACACTGCAAAAATACATTTCTAAAAAAGTAAAAACAACCTTGTTTCAATTAGAAGTCCTTTTAGACTGCTTTGCTAGTCTTAAGAATTTTAGTCAAGAAAATTTTCTTAACCCACTGGCAAATATATTTTTGCTTAAAAAACACTTTCTACTAGATTCATGGAATATTTCTATAGGGCTTGTTTTTGCAGTGTACTTCTTTCATCAAAGCCACTGTTGTCTGCAGCTGCTTTTGTGAGGAATGTAGTGGAGCTTCTGAAATAGTCAGTGTGGTGAAGATCATTGAGTTATCCAAATTATAAACTCCAGGCTGCATTTTAACAATCTGATTTCAAAATATGTTTTGAACATTTTATTACCAACAAATTAGTACCTGTTGTTTTCTAACCCTTTTTTTGTTGTTTGTATATCCCTCTGTACATTCTAGGTAGTGACCTCCACAATGGCATTATTGGGTTCAGTCTTAGCTCTCTGATGGGTCACATTCTGGATGAAGATTCAGAGAACAGAACTGCTCTTCTCCTCCTGCAAAGACAAGAAAATAGGTATTAAAACAATTGCTTTATATTTCAGATTAAAATTAAGATTAATAAAAATCTGTTGCCTAAAAATGAGTCTGTTATCAGATACCACCATGATATGTTTGTGTTGCTGGTATTTACTTGGGTTTTCTCTGCCTACTTAGAGCCTTTGAGGATTTGCAGGTCTTCTGGAGAGCTACCTTCAGTAAAGAATCTCTCAGTCTTGTCAGTAATGGAGTCAACTTGACCACACAGCTTGTGCAGACCTCAGGAACAGCAATTTGTAGAAGAGGAGAAACCATCTGTACACTAACTCTGGAGATCCTTGATGATGAGGTAAGAGGGAGGAGGGTAACCTCAGAGAAAGCAGAACTACAGCATTTTATCGTCTTTCCAACCTTGAAATGTGGGAAGCCAACTCATACAAAGTGTAAATCATTCATAACAAATGCAGGCATGCATAACAGTTATCCATCACTCATCTGTATTTCTGTAGGAACCAGAATACCAGGCATGGTTCCTAGTAGAGATTTATCAAGTGGGTGCTGGAGCTGCCATTAATGAGACCACTCGTTTTGCCAACATCACCTTATCAGAAAGTGACAACCCACACGGTGTTGTGTACTTTGCTGTGGGTCATCGCCTGCCCATTGCTACCCTGAAGACCACAAAGCTCAGTCTGCAGGTCAACCGACAAGCGAGCACAGCTTCAGAGTTAACGCTATATTATCGCACCGTGGTAAGAGAACAGCAATCTGACTGCAGTCACTTAATACAAACATGAGGCTGATGCAGTTAAAAATACTGCAACAAATATCTTTAAATGGGAACATATTCCTTTAAATATAAATGAAAGCTCTTGGAACTATTATGCGACTAATCTGTGTGTTAAGAATTATTCTTTTAATCTTGGGCAAGATAATTGCTCTTTCCATCTGAAGTCATGGCTTTTTTTTGCTTTTTTTTTGGTTACCTAATACTAACAAACGCAACCAGTTACCTGCAGTTACCAGTTACCTGCAGTTACCAGTTGGTATACTTCTTTACATTGGTGTTGAAATACCTTAAAACTGTATGCCAAAAATAACACCAGAAGTTATCTTTATAAACATATCTTGTTGTTTACATTCTGCTTGGATATTAAAAATGAGGGCCAGCAGCAAGACTGCACCCAGAAATGGATTCAACAGGTCTAGAAAATGGATGTATGGATTGCAAGACTGCATCACCTTTTCTTTTTACACATGCTTTCGTTTAATCCAATCTCCCTAATGTCATCAAGTTACGTTACTGTCCTTATGTATAGTTTAACCTTATTGTTGTTGTCCAAGGAGATTTTCCTCAGTCTCATTCAATCTCATTTCAAAGTTCTGTTTCTCTGAGTGATAAAAATTTGCGATGTCTACTTTTATATGAAAGGCATACAGTATATAATGAGACTTTTGATATTGGACATGGGAGTAAAAGTGTCTAGTACACTCAGAAAAACTGAGGACGCTCACAGACATATATGGCCAAGTCTTTCATCTCTCCAAAGATGCTGCTACACACTAGGTTTGCTGAATGATAAAAGCCCTGTCCTCTCTTGTTCATGATTTCACCATAAATGTTACAACAGCTTTACTCAGCTGCATGTGTCTCTGACAGAGTGTTTGTATGATGAAATATAATCACTAAGTTGATTATAAATTACTTATAATTGATAACACTGAATCTTCATAAAATTCCTGCTTCAGATTTTATTTTAAACTCAAAAGGTCTAATTTTCTTCTAGGAGCTTCCCAGGGAGGAGATGGTAGGTCCATATGTGATCTGGCCTGCTAAAGCAGGGATGGACTTCCCTCACCAGGAGGGTCAAGTAACATTTGATGTGGGGCGTCAGATCACATCACTAGACATTTACCTGACACCGGACCTTGCTTCATCCTCACCAACACCAAAACGCTTCCAGGTAGAGCTTTTCAATCTCAAAGGAGGAGCCAGTATTCACTCTGAATTCAGGCTGGCAAATGTGACTCTGGTGTCAAATGCAGCAAGTGAAGCTGTCTGGGTTTTATTGGACCAGCTACATCAGCCTCTTCACCCAACTATATTGAACCAGGTCCTGCAAAAACTCAAAGATAAGGCCACTTCACCTCTCACTCGTGAACAGATGACTGCTGTGCTTGAGGCTCTGGGGAAGGTAAACAATCACAAATATCACTCAGAATGTAAAAATGTCTGACTCAAAAGGGTTCTATTTCTACAGCTTTCAGCCTGAATGTGGCTGTAAAATCACAAGATACATTACCCTTTAGGCGTCCCCAAAAACCTGCCACATTTGCACTAAATCTAGCCCATATGGCCCTATGTGCTATAAATAAAGTTAGGCACAGCTTCAGTCATGACTTTTGGGCTACATCTGGCCTGCAATTTTTGAAACTGAACAATAAGTGCTAAAAACAATCACATATTAGGCCCAAATGTGTCTTCTGTCTGAACAAAGAGAAGTAAGCTCACGCTATGTAAACTGTCATATTTAGACATAACATTTAAAGAATGTAAAAAGCAGTTCTATCATCCTTTTTAAAAGCAAAGAAAATGTTTGTGGAAGATGAAGAAAATTGAGCTACTCAGCATGAGGTTATTTAGGAAAATATGTAAAGAGTGAGGAGAAGAAAATAAAGGAAATGATGTACAGAAAGACATTCATGCGTAATGAAACACATAAAAGCTATCATTAGATTTTACTGTAATAGCCATCTGTCATAGATTGAACATGTTATTTTTTTTGTTTGTTTGTTTTTCTCAACTGTTCTTTCTCCTGGCCCAGGTGCTTGCCGAGGCAGAGCGGACTCCTTTACGTAACAGTAGCCAGAATTTGACCTATGACCTATTGTGTGTCCTGGCCAACCCCAGCCGAGCGGACACTCGAGGCCTCAGCTACCTTGCTGAACTGGCGGAGCAATTTGCATTCTCCCTCCTTACACAGATCCAATGTGAGATGTAAGTGTCAGTATTTTAAATGAATAGAGAAGTTATTAAACTGTATCTAGATTATTATATTTAGCAGATGGATGCTACCTTACACTTCATGTCACATTATACTTGATATTGTTAATATTTTTTTCCTGTGTGTGATTTCTCCAGAAAAGGAACTGTGCTGGAATCATGTCCATATATGACAATCTCTGCCTTCCAGTGGTATCCCACACAAATTAATGGGCACAAATTTAGAGGCCATAACGCAGACTTCTTCCAGCTTCCGGACACACTTCTGCCAGTGCCAGCAGCCTCATCTGCTGACTGTGGCAACCTCAGCAGGATTCAGCTGACCGAGTTCAGACATGAGCACTGGTTTCTCACCAGTGATACAATCACAGCTGTCAGTGGAAAGGTAAGGAATTACTGTTATAGTTTAAAATCATTTGGGGAGTTTCAATGTTGTCTCAAATATTATATTTACTCTTAAATAAAATTGTTTTTTCCTAAGCAGCAGGTGGCAGTATTGTTCTGACATAAACAGACCATTAATGTTTTAGTAGCTCTTCAAATGAACTCTCTTCTGTTGTTGTCTCTTTGTGCAGGTATTCTCGGCCAGCCTCCAGGACAGACGTTCACGACCCCTAGAAGATGGCAGTGAGGTGTTGTATCGTATCCACTCCCCTGGTCAGCAAATTAAACCCGGAGAGTCTCTGTGCCTTCTGTGGAACCAGACCACTGCAAGGTATAACGCTCAGAGGGGCCCATTTAGCCACAGACATGCTCAAATATACCACAAATAAGCTAAAAATTATAAACTCAATATTACATGGTAATAGCACTGGTAGGTTTTCAATTTTAGTGTATTCCTGCAAAGTATTTTATTTTTCCTTAACTAACTGATCTTCTTGCCATTCTCAAATTGAACTGCATGTGAGCCTACAGAGAACAGTTTGCTAATAAAAGGACAACAGTTTAACTTAATTCTCTGAGTAAGACATCACTGTTTTCATATCTGTAAATTCAATCTGTTACACTCCCACTTGGTATCCTCCCACTTGGAGTCAGTTTTCTGAGGACATACCTGGGGAGTGGAACAAAACTTGGCTGGGACACTGTTAGATTTTAAGATTTGGCAGGTTTTGTTTGGCAAGAACAGCTAGCTGGATGAGAAATCCCACGGAATGAAACTGATTATAGAAGTGACATTGAGATAGAGCAAAAGGTGGTTAGAGAATCTCAGCTAAGGTGTGTTAACTGTGTCAGTGATTACAACACAAATAAAAAGAAAGCTGTCTGTGTTGACACATATGGGCTGCAACCCAGCAGTTAAATCTTAATACAATGTACCCTGCAGTCATTTCTTCTTTTCTTCTCTTTAAATATCTCATCCTTCTTTATATTCTTTCTTTGTCCTGTCTCTGTAGCTGGTCATCAGACAGTCAATACTGCAGGGTTGTGAAAGAAAGTGGGAATTATGTCGAGTGTGCATGCTCCCACTTGTCTATCTATGCAGCCCATGCTGAGTTTAGCATGCTTGCATCTTACAATGAGGCCTTCTATGCTTCAGGATTTATCTGCATCTCAGGTAAAAATGAAATAAACAAATAAATAAATGCTCCATAATACTTTTATCAGTGTTATACATATTTACTTTAACTACTTAATTTAAATGAATGCTGCTAACATGTACTCTGTTTCTACTTCCTCAGGGTTTGCATTGGCCATCATATCCCACTTGTTGTGCTCCCGTTTCCCCATGTTCGCTGCCAAACTGCTCACTCACATGATGGTGAGCTGCCTTGGAACTCAGGTAATACAATTTTTGGATATTTGTTTGCTGCAATATAGTGTCTTGGCATTTTCCCCTGATTTCATATACTGATTCTCTTTTTAGTTTTAAATGTGGATGGACCAGAGACCTCTGGAAATTGCAGATAGTTGCCTGTCTGTGGTGTAGTGCCCAATAAATCAAATCCTGTAGATATGCATGGATCACATGCCTTAACTCAATTCTTATATATAAATGCAGTACATACCTTTATTTTCCTTTCATTAAAGTTGCAAGTGGATATAGAATTGCATACATTGAAGCACATTCAATTTTAAGCCTTTATGGAAAGTGCAAACACACATGTGCACAAACACACATGTACAGTATATGCTGCCAACCCAACACTCAGCCCACTAGACATGTTACAGGTATTTTCTTGGAAATGCGCATGAATGTGCACACACAACATCAGATGTCATTGGCTGCGTAGTTTGCGGGCCACTACATCCTGACAACACAGCCATGCTCCCCGCATCCAGGCCCATTAAAAACGCAAGCTGTCACATAACCATTGAGTGAGATAGATATGTAGCTCCAGGTTAGTCTCTCTCCTGGTTCCTATCATGGGCATGCGTGTCTATGAGTAATTGAGTATGGGACTGGTAATTTTCCACTGATCTCCCTTCTCTTTGGTTGACAAACATGAGCACTTTCTGAAGCAGACCTTGGGGGCTAGCCACCTCAGACTTGACCTGTTTATGGCCCATACAGAGCCCCTAAACCTGAAATGGATTTGGATGGAAAATTCCATCCAGTTATCTTCCCCTGTATCCTTCAACTGTATTTTGAGAACTCCTTCATTCAGTGTCTCTGAGATAGTATGTCTGTGTATTTCTGTGGCCTTCTAGTCAAGGCTTGTTGATGAATGCCTAGTTGAATTTTCAAAGTGACAAGCTGACACTAATTGAATGTTTACAGTGATAGTGGGAACTTAGATAAATATTTTAAAAATATTTATCTAAATATTTTAAGGTAATGATGGGCTCTAGGATGTGATTAATCAAAATAATGTTCCATTGTTCCAACTTCCAATGTTCCAGCTTAAACATCTGGCTATTTCTGTTACTGTTACTGCAACACAGCCAAGACAGAACAAACATTTTTACTTCTCCTTTTTACTTCTGTGCTTCTTTTTAGGATGGAGATGAAAAGTGTTGGTGACTTCATGTATCTCCAATGTAATTATCTTATATAAGGACTCCAGCATGGAAAGCTTCCAATTTGTTCAATAAATTTTAACACTCTAGGCTTGATAATGGTCTAAAAATTGACTTGTTCAGATTTCTAGTAGAAACCATCCTCCTTTATGGTACTGTGGCTTGGATGCTGACAGTTAACCAACAGCAGAGACTGGATGGAAACTATACCAACCTCCTACATTATGTTCAAAACATTGACTGGTCTACTTACACCTCTCTAAAATAATCTGTGGAGACTTCTACCCTGTCTCTATGACTCAAAGAAGACTGCTCTTTGCAGGGCACTGCTACCACGCTGATGGTGAGGCCATATCTTGCCTCCTTTTGTGTAGTTAAAGCCATTGCCCACATAGAAAAAGAGAACCTACTCATCCTGTCTTTACCTAACCCACCAAAGATTAAAAAAAAAAAATTTTTTATTTCAGCTGTGACTGAGGCCTATCTTCTATTCTGTGTAATTCTGTGATGGATCTGAAAGTTGTGCAGACTGTGATTTGCCTCTTTCATGATGACAGATACTCTCCAGCTCCCCCAACACTGCTGAAGTCCATGAATCAAATATAGAAGATGGACATATTTATGTGTCTATCAAATTAACACACAATAATTAAGACACGTTGAATTTGTTGCCACATTTGTGTGTGATTACGAGTGAGCCATGTCAGCTGTTTTGGCATAGATCAGCTGAAGGAGCTGGTACCTATGATTAACTTTGACATGGGCATGTTCCAGCTGGCCTTTGTATTCCACCCATTTTCAGCACTGCCCAATGAGGGGAAAGAAGCATCAAAATGAGGCAGAAGCAGAGCCTGGATCAGTATGCAGCACTGTCTGTGTTAGCTGGCTTTTCTGTCTTACCACAGAATCAAAACAGTGATGTTCGGAAGGATGTTCAGAGTCTGTGTTTGTAAAGACTTATCTGAATCTATGTCTTGCTATTACATGCGAAAACACCTGTGTGGTTGCCAATCAAAATACCAAACCATCCATCCATCCATTTTCTAAACCCGTTGTTCCATTTCTGGGTGACGGGGGTCTGCTGGAGCCTATCCTAGCCCATAGCAGGCAAAAGGCAGGGGTACACCCTGGACAGGTCGCCAGTCCATCGCAGACATAAAACAATTTAAAAAAGAAAAAAGAAAAAGAAACACAGAACAATTTAAATTCAACCCCAATAAGATTAAGATTGAATAAGGAAGCTAAGTCTTGCTGATTTTAAAAATGGGCAGTGAAAGGGCCTCTCTAATGTGCAAGGGCAGGTTATTCCACAGTTGGGGAGCAGCAATAGAGAAGGCTCAGCAGGTAACCATAATCTAGTAAGGAAAATAATGTTTCCTTATTAAATTATAGGGTTTTTCAGATGGGGTTAACTTCTCTATGTTTTGCCTGTCTGAATTTTAAAATAATGTCAGAGAGGTCATTAGTGGTGGGACCACATCTCTTGAACATAAGCTTGTGTTTCAGCACTGGTTTGAAATGTTTGAACCTGCTCCAGACTCCTCCAGCAGAGAAGGTTCTGTATATGTGTTGTGGCAATAATTAGTCACTTGCTCTCCCCTGTGTTTGGAGAAAATTAAAGGTGTGTACATGATTAATTTTGCTTAGCAACAGCTACAGTAAAGTAGAAAGAACTATAATATTATCCTGCCTCTCCAATTCAAATCATGTGAAAGAAAGAGAATGAGAAGGTGGAGGGCTCTGGTTCCGTTTGTCTATATTTTAGTAATATTTCTGTTGCTGTATGATGGGATCCTTTTCACCTCTCTAATATCTGGTTAGGAAATATCATATACCTAGGGGTGCAAATGGGTGACATCATTGTAAATGGAAGGCAGCACAAATATAAGAACAAGGAAGAGAGGGGCAAAAGTATTTATTTTCTTGTTCTCTGTGAAGTTTCATAACCTTTGTATTTCCAGATATATTAATATCTATTGTATTTCCATAATCAAATAATGACTTTCGTAGACTCAAAGAAGGAATTACAGTTTGCAAAGCTTCAGATTACAGCTACATTTATACAGAAGGTGAACATTTTTCACCTTCAGTTCTATCAGGTTACTTTTGCAGAAGTAACCAAAATATAAGAAGGAACTCCTTATGGATTCATTGCATAGACAAAAAACCTTTGCTAAGCAGTTATTACTGTCACATTTTTAATTTTTGTATCACAGGAAGACAAAAAAACCCCCACCAAATTAAAAAAAGCTATTTTCCTCTATTTGCTAGTGTCATTTCTATAAATAACTTATATTTACATTCTAGTCTTCTTGCTGTTTTAGTCAGTTACATGTAACGCTCAGATTGCACAGCATTGGACATTTTCTCAATGTTTACATAGTTCTATTCACATATGTTGATATATCTAATCGTATTCTATACATACAATGTTGCTGAAAGTGGTTGAAGGTCAGAACTTTAGCCTGGAACTGGTCTGTGTCAGAAGGACACCCACCAGGTGACAAAGAAGTGTCACTGCCAAAGATGCCGAGATCAGACCTCCTGCTAAGAGGCAGCAATGATTTGTTCCATCCTTGACCTGCAGGAAGACTGTGTGCAAATACACATAAGTTTGTACTCGTCTTTTAGTGTCATTGTAGTCGTACCCTGAGCAAGATGACTGAAGTTTATGAATCAAAGCTTTTTATTCCATTTTATGTAAACAGAAAAAAATGAATACACTGAAAGCTGCAAACACACACTCATACAAAACATATGTTTCTACTAACTCTCACATTCCTATATGTGAGTCCTTCTAATAGTAGTGTTTTTTTTAAATGTGGTGACATGTTTTTTTTATTTTATTTATTTATTTTATTTAAGAGAGTTTGCTAGAGGCTAGGAGCAGAAATATAGAAAGATCTCTCACTGCAGAGAAAAATAGTTACCAAGCTTTGATTTTCAAAAACAAATGATTTATTTTCATAATATACATGTCAGCAGGACTCTGTCACTAGCTTGTCCACCTAAAGCACTGAATGGAAATGTGTGTGCATACACATGTGTCCAAGTGTCATTGTGGGAAAGGAAAATCTATTCTTCAGCCGTATTCCAAACAAAACACAATTTAAATTTTTGCCCATTGTGGTTAAATGGCCCTTCACGTCATGCATGCCATCAAGCCAGTGAATGTTTACTTTAGTGGTCTCTGACACTTTATTCCAGTATCTGAGAGGTGTTTTGGTGACTCCAAGTTCTAGTTATAAAGGATTTCCTGTTCTGGGAACAAATCCAGGATTTAGGAGTCTCCTTCTCAGTCTGCAAGCAGAGAAGTAAACACAACACTAACCTCTTCCTCTCATGCAACGCCCAGAATTTTCACTTCCTGTTTCTGAATGGAATACAGGAGCTCAGTGATTGCTTTTGGGATTTCTAAATGTTCCTGGCTGTTGCCAGTTTCTACATAGCATTGGGTAGGTGGGTCAACACGACATCAACATGAGTCTCTAAATTAACTGAGTGACTCCGCTTTTCCTGAGGATGTTTAGCTTTTCTTCTCATGACCAATCAAACATTATATCAATAAACAGAGCATGTGAGTGTTGAGTTGTGTATACTTCTCTGACTGACATCAGAAGACAGATCTATTGTATCATAGTCTATGCTTATCCTCAGAAGATTTTGAAAACTAAATAAAAAATCCTAAAAAATGCAAGGAAAACATTGTGCTTTATAATTCCTTTTTTTTTTTTTTTACACATTCTCAGCTGAAAGACTACATTTTTTCAGGCTGTGACAGTGAAATGTCCCTTACTACTTTAAAAATTTAACTCTGCTTTTAAATTTTAGTATTATTTTTCAAAGGAAGTAAAGAGCTAGACAGTGAAAACAGAAAGTCCTAGATGGGATTTAATGCAATCCTAAGCTTTTTACTTTCTGTCATCCTGAGCTGTTGATAGGCAGGTGAAGGGGGTATTTGGAGTATCAGCAGTCAGGTTCTGGCATTACTGTGTTTGCAAAGACAAGACAGTGGAGAGGGGAACATGGTCCTCTGGAGGAATCTAATTACGTCCTGCCACTTCCTCTCACCCAATATTTATAACACGAATAACAATCCCCCTGAACTGACAGCTGAAATGCAGAAGTGAAAGACTATTTCACTCGATTGCTTGTTCTCAAATATGACTCATCAGTTTGATAACTGGCTTTTTTTCTTTTAAATGGTGCTTTGGGACTTCCTTGCAAATAAGGTTGATTTCCATAGGCTGGCCCAGGTGTAATCAGATCTAGGCCATTGTTGTTGGTTTTTGCAAACCACCTTAAATTAAGAGAATGAACAGGAGATCTAAACTGAGGCTAAAGTCACCTTGATCTGTGCTTGAACATGATCACAATTTCTATGCTGTTAGCTGATAACAAATGCTGTGCCTTATTTTTAAGCATTTACATTTGATCAGTAGTCACCCCTATGTACTATTGAGAGCTAATCTGTTAATATCTCTATCGGCAACGTAAGTGGGGCAAATGTTACTGGTCTTCCAAACATCTGTTGAACTGCAGCAGACTAACCTTTGTGGACTCTGGAAGTTAGCCTTAAATCTTCTTTTTTTTCCTGTATAAACAAATAATGTCCTGTCAGCTGGTGACCACTGAATTATGTGAATTTCCCAGAGAAACTAGGAGACAAGAGCAGCCTTTTTTCTTCTGCTGTGAAAGGTGAAACCAAACTAAAAGAATCAATGGCCAGTGTATTTGCACTTACATGCCTTTGTTTTCTTGAAAATCTTTAAAATGTGCTGGAGAATACTTTATGCAGTGGTCTGACTCAAATCATCACTGAAAGATCTTGGTGAAAAATTAATGCAACTCTAGATGGAAATAAATGCTGAAGCATGACTTAACTTTACTGAAAGTCTCATGGTAAATGTATGCTGTAATCAAAACTTAAGGTGATCCAACAAATATTAGACACCGTTTTTTGTATCCAAACCTTCAGGATATCACTTTTTTCCCTGGGATTATTGGATATTTTTATGTTGTACACTGTATACATCCATAAAGGTACATGCATATAATGTAGACTCTTTCTTTTAGGCATACTTTAGATTAAATCTATGCTTCAAAAAATTTACCAATGTTAATTTTCATCTGTTGACTTTTTTAAAAATTATTTTTCATTAACTATGTCAACAGGTTAAATAGTTCAAGCAGCAGGTACACTGGATATATGAATGTAACATTTTTATCCTTGTAATTTCATTGCATTATGGAAGATCAATGAAAGTGGAATAAAAGTTCAGAAGTCTGTTTAAAAATCCAGGATAATCACTAATAGTCCCCTTGCACCACCAGTCACCTTTTGCCTGGTTCTATGGAGTCATTCAGTTTCTCATCAGGCACCTGGTCAACCAGAGCTGCTTACACTGTGAATAAATGTGGAAACCTCTCAAAGTCCTGCTCTATTTTTGGAGTTTCATCGTTTGTCTTGGCTGAGCTTGAGCTTGTGGAGTTGATTGAACTTTGGAGGTTCAGGGAAGTCTTGTGAAGGGTTTTTTTTAGGCTAGGTTGAATGGTGATGTTTACCAGTTGTTTTGACTTTGACCCAGATCACTTACATTAATGACTTTTTACAAGTTGCACTAGTAAGATTGCCAGTATATTCATCGAATTTGGTCTAATTAAAGAGTCAGCAGGTGTAGCTCAAACTGCAAGAACTTGAAAGCAGATATTATGAGGAATAACAATATCTCTCACAAAACACTTATGTTTCAGCACATTGACATGAATGTGTGCACACAGAAGCATACTGCATGTACTAATGATTGAATTGTTATTGTGAAATGGAGCTAACTTCTTTACAACACATGGATTTTCTCACATTCATCAATGCACAAACCTGTAAGAATACACATGATTGTATGTGCTCTCAATTCAACCACTCTGCCTTGCACACAACATCCTGTGGGGGTCACTCAAGCTCTAATGTCAGAGTCAAGTTCAATAGGAGCTGTGAATGAAGTGCCTGATCAATAACTCTTGTAAGGGCTGCTTCTTTTCATCACTAAACCTTTTGGAGCACACTGTGAAATTGTTGCACGAAAAACAGCTGCTTAAGCTGAATCTTTCAACTCTTTTTCTTTGAAAGACTTCACCTGTGGAGATGAAACCTGTAATCAGCTCATGAAGGGCTATGCAGTATAACACCAAATCCATACCAACATTTTAAAACAGTCACCTGCAGCAGATTAATCTCAGTTACTTGATTCAAAATTTCAGAACATTTTGAAAAAAAAGTTATCTTTTGCACTAAGGCAAACCTTTATACTCACTTTCTTAATTTGGCCTAAGTTTGGCCAAGTAGATGAAACAGGCCACCTGAGAAATTACAAAATGCATGCCATTTAAGCTAATTAAGTCTAAATTGGGTAACAAAATGCTCACTATACAAATGGAATGGCTTTTTAGCCAGCCAGTGAAAGAGACAGGAACTCTCC
>JAOWBL010000024.1:7831936-7865176 GCA_028564865.1 Zenarchopterus dispar | reverse complement strand
GCGCCTCGAGGAGACTTTTGTTGTGAATTGGCGCTATATAAATAAAATTGAATTGAATTGAATTGAACTGAATCTTTCCTGTGCATAAATCATTTGAATGATGCTTCTTTTAATAATAGAGGGACTGTGCCATTGTAAATGAAAGACATGTAAAACGTCTCAAAACATATACTTTGTTTCTGGCTCTACACTCTGAAAGTTCCTTGCACATCATATAAAGGGGAATCCAGGTAATCAGCTTTTCCCACTTCAACATTTTTGGACTCTTTCAGATGAACCAGTTTTCAGGAATCTGCCTGAGAAAGATAACATACTCTCTAAAATATTTAACAGTGAACATTATGTTTCTCATTTGCTCTTGTTTTTCACCTGTTTTCAATATTTTGCTAATTTAGCCATCTTGAAATAAACCCAGCCACTCTCTTTGTCCTCAGAAGGACACCATTTACATAATATAATCTTTCATCCCCTCCAACAAATATGCTTTTTTTTCCCATCATACATCTTACAGAGGAAATCTGATTCCAATACAGTTAGTAAAATCTTTTTTTATGGCTAAATGGAGAAGTGACTATCATTTTTGGAAATTAATTTTCCCAGAGTACAACTTCTAATCCTCCTTTACCTCTTTAAACCAGTTTCAGTATTTAGCAATATAGTGGCTTACTGTTTAGTGAAAGAAGATCTTCCAGATCAGATGTTTTTACCTCAGATACATTTTAATAAATACATTTATGTTGTCATGGTCCGGAATTTGAATCTTCTCCTAGCTAAGATTTTCATGCCTGATGTGGCTAGGCTCTTCCATTGTTTCCTGGAATATGTGACTCCACATGATTGTTGTGCTTCATGCTTCAGTGTGGACTCTGGTGGGTGGGTGTGTTTCTATTATGTCACAGTGATGATGTGGCATTGGCAAAAAAGCATTTGAGGGGGTCAGTCCAAGCCTCCCCATCCATACTAAGCATGCCTGGTCACACCAAGTTGCTGAGAACCTCTGGATCACAGGGTCTGCTGGGTAGTGGGATTAACTGGTGAGAGGAAACAGCTGAGGCCTGTGTGGTGTCAGCACTTGCTAATCAATACTCTCACTGCACACACAAACATGCATGCCATCACAATCCATGCTCCTCCCTCTCAATAATCCCCTCCTCCACTTTTTTTTTTTAAAATCTACATGGGTCTGACAAGCACAAAGGCCTAGGCCCACAAAAGTCAAAAGAGGCCAGGGGATTGAGGGTAGGAGGACACAGAGGCAAACCAAAGTGCTTGTTCAAAGCTGATGGACTGCTGAATCATCACTCAAGCGGTCTCAAAATGATCACTTTCAAATATTCGCAGTGACGTTGGTGAGCTGTCACTTTGAGTTGAACATATCAGTTGTAAAGGCTTTGATGAAACTCTTTCTCTCAACTAAAGTTTCCAGATGCCCCTGTTATTCAGAGGACATCTATTTACATTCTTTTTTTTTAAGCTCAGGTTCTTATGCAATTTTTGTTTTCTGTATTTTCTTGCAGTATATTGCAATTCAGTCATACACACCTGGTGTGACTGAAACTGTTGAGTACTTATTTGTGCACACATGCCCCTAGTTTCCAAATAAAAAAGTCAATAAGTATAAATCTGGCCTGAGGTCATCTCTACTGTCAATCAATGTTCTACCAGTGAAACTAACTAACTGCTTGTGAAAAAGCACATGCTCATCATGGTCATTTCACATGCCACCAGAAAAAAACATTTACTTCAGTCAGACACCATCAAGGGTTTAAAAGCCACTTAAGGTTAGCAATCTGCTCAAAATGTCAAGTGCAGCTTAAGGAGTGACAGTTATATGAAATAATTACAGTCATATGACATAATAGTTATATGAAACAATTACTCATTACCAACACATAATAATACTTTTATAAAGGCAGGACCTGTATGAAGTATGTATGAAGCTAGGGTGAAAGTGAAAGCAAACTAAAAGCACAATATTTAAAGCTTTAGTATTGTGTCTTTAGATAACAGAGATTTAAAAGGAAAGATCATAAAAACTTAAGCATGCTTGAAAATATTTCCAATAGCAGATTTAAGTGTTATGGCACTGATGCAGAGAAGCAGGGCATTGCTTCAGAACAAATCAATCAACATGAGGAAATTAACTGACTGCTTTTTATTTGTATGGTTATAGATCATTTGATCTGAAGGAATAAACTTGTATTTGATGTCATAGAGTTCCTCCAGATATTTTTTTTTTGACTGTATTAATTTTCAAAGTATGTAAAGACAAAGTAAATACTCAACTTTTTCTTCTTCTTCTTCTTTTTAAAGAATTTGTCAGTCACACATGACCTGCACGCTAAACATGATGATTGAGGTAAAAGAAAGAGATCAAGAATTTCACTAGTTTGTTCTTTAAAAACGTCCAAATGTAATAAAAACTTTTAAAGGTTAATTTTGAATCATTTGTCACTCTTAATCTCACAAAGCAGTTCTAATTCACATAAAAGGTTTTTAAACATATGTGAACCTTTTTTTGTAGTTTTAGCCATTGGACATTACTTGAGCCAGCATGAACATATGTGATGAAAATTACATGACAAAAGAACTCTTGAACTTGGGCTGTATTTGTCTCACCTCTCGTCCAGGGGATTGCAGTTCTGAAAAGATAAAATAACACATGAACTTGCTTTAACAGAAGACATGACCACTGTATTTTTCTTATCTTGTCATACAGCTGCCTTTATCATAATCAAAGCACAGCACATTCTTCAGTAAGTCAGTCAGGTCAGGCACTGCCCTTAAACTACCTGTAGGGGCAGTGTTGCACTAAATTTCAGAGGTGATCGTGTCCTTCAGATTAGCTACATATGTATTCAGAATATTATTTTTTTATTCACGGTAAAGAGCTGGTTATTGATTAATCAATATTTCATTGCTTACTTTGCTTTTAAGTTTAATTAGCCAACTGTATATAATAGTGGACAGTGAGAACAACTGAACAAGTGTACATTAGTTGCAAGGAGGAGCGCTTATACAGGGTATGTGCTGTAATTCTATAGTTATATCCTATGATATATTTATGTACAAAAAGAATATATCACATCAGTCAATTGCCATTTAAACAAAATGTTTATTCAAATCAAAAAGGAAGAACTAGACAAAAGGTTAAATCATTCGAAACATAGTATATTCATAGAATAACTATAAGTTTTCATGATTAACGGACATAAGAATAAAATAAAAACATCAATGGAGAATGAAGAAAAATCAGTGAGTAATATTGCACTTTGTTTCTAAAATGTTTCAGATCCCATCACCGATGTTTTTTTTTTTTTTTTTTAATCTCTGAACATTTCAACTCCTGCCTTTCTTTATCAGGTCAGGATTTTAGCTTAGTTTTGACACTGGACTACTCTGAGGCCAAAGCAAATGGACTAATGAACTGACTGACCTGAAACAAATATGTAAGCTTATTCTTTAACGCATAGCTTGATTCAGTTTCCCTAAGAACAGTAAAGAAAAAAAAATCCAAACAGTTATTACACAAAGTTTACAACCAAGGAATTGTTTTGTCAGCTAACCCACATAACCTAATTGCTTCTCAGGAGGAAGGGTACTGGTCAACAGTAGCCCACTCCAATGCTGAGGAGGATGAGGGGAGTCAAGAAGATTTAATTCAAAAGGTTGCTAGAAAACAACCTGTGTCAATGCCCAAAAACGGAAAGAAAAAAAAAAAAGATGACCCTCATTTTCTTGACAAAACACAATCCTATCTTATCAAAATGATTTTGTTTACTTTAAAAAAGGACCTTCTCTCTTTCTTCCCTTTTCGTCCTTTTGAATAAACACAGAAAGGTCAAAAACACGATGACCAACACAACAAGAGAACAAGAGTTAGAGCAGATACTGAAATAACCAAGAATTATGATCAGGTCTTTTCTGCATCAAGGCCACAAAGATAAGATCACTTTAATAATCTGCAGTTTGTTGATTACTCTCAGAAGCTGTTTATTTAGTTGCCAGCAGGATCTTGAAGAAAGCGTGCACACATACTTGTGTTAGCTACGTTTCAAATATGTAAACTTAAAAAGAATATTACTAATATGAAAAAGGCTGAATAATGCAATAATGTCCTACACAACACTGCTTTACTGGGAAAAAACCCCTCTACTACCTACTTATTACCTATTCTTTTTCCTCCAGACCTTCCCCATTGAATGCTTTTTTTAAAATTTTCTTATTTAAAAAAGTGCTTCTTTTTGTCTCTTGACTATGTCAAACCTCAGTTATAGGTGGTCATTTGTATTGAATGAGTGAGAAAACCAATGTATTACTCATTTCAAATTACTGCTTCTTTTTCTGACCAGCCTTAACAAAAGTTTACCAAAGTCCCCAGCTTTCCATTTGTGCTGGGTTGGCTTCATTAGAGAAGTAGGGTTATTTACTATTATTATTAATTTTTTTTTATTTTTTATTACTAGCATTCTGGTCTCACTGGTCTGGTAAAAACCTGGTTAGCAGTATGCAGTAGGCAAGTGCAGCAGAACAAAAAGGGAATGTGATTCATCTCAGAAAGCTGCCTTACTTGTCTAGAGGTCTCCTCTATCAAAATCAAATAATTAACAGTGCAAAGAAAAAAAAACTCCACTTTTTCAACCGCTTGGCAAGTGAGAAAACAACCTGAGACAGTGCATTTTGGGCAGTTATGCAAGCCTGGCTTGACCTGAGATAAGGAGTAGAAGGGCTGCAGGTAAATGGGGCCAGACTCTCCACAATGTACCACCTGGTGCCACATGCACACAGTTCCTGTCAGCTGATATTTGAGTGGCAAATGCAGGACTGCAACCCTCCTGGTCCTGATCCAGAACAACCTCAAAACTTAGGGGAAAAAAAAAACAAAAGCAAAACAAAACAAACAAACAAAAAAAAACAAAAAACGCCAAAAGTTATTTTATATATGGAGCTACATACAAGAACAGAATAGCAGAACTACATTACACAAGAGAAGGGAGGCCACACTTAGATCCAAGCTTCGGAGGCAACACCTTTTTAAAAAGCTTCAACAAGGAAAGAGTGTGCCGCAGTTGTAGTCAAACTCCAGGCTAGTCAGTCAGCACGCAATGAGAAAAAGAAAAGTCTGTGAAAGAAAAAAAAACTCAGTGCATTTTTTTTTTTTGTACTATCCAGTCATTTGTTTTTCAGAAATCAAATCCCATTCTCAATGTTTATCCAGATGATACTGTCAAAGGTTAGGCCTGCAGTCTAATATTCTTAGTCTGGTGCTTTAGGTAGCTGAAACCAAACAATTAGTGATTAAAAATAAAAATAAAGGAAAAAAAAGCTGTTAAACAGGGTCACACAAGTCAAGTAAAGAATAAAATGTGCAAAAGAAAGTCCAAAATTGAGGCAGAAGGACCTAGTCTTTGCTCTGTTGTTAACAGCTTCTGAAAGCCCTCACACGACTATGGGGGGTTACGAGACCATAACATCTTTCTTCATCCCATTTTTAAGGTCATTTTGCTGCCTTTGTGTCAGGAGCCACATCCTTATGTGCCACAAGTGCAGAAGAATTGAGGGATGAGAGGAGCTTGGCAGGTGGACTCTTGGTCATTCTTGGTCGTCAACACTATCACCAGGGCTGTCGCTAGTAGTGGGGTATTGTCCATACAGACTGAGTACATGTTCATCTGTACATATCCCACCCTCAGGTGGCTGATGCAGGAAGGAAGTGACACCCCCAACTCTTCTTCCGTTTCTCTTGCTGAGGGCAGGCAGGAACAGATTTGTACAGTCCAACTCAACTGAGGGCAAGTCTTTTGTTGGTTGGTTGGTTGTTTTTCTCCTGAAGCTTTGTGTGAACACATTTATCTGAGAAAAACTGAAGCTGAGCCTTGCAAGCAGGTTTCCTTTTGGTTCCCCGAGTCAAGGGAATTCTGGGATGCCCTCAGCGTGATGGGCAGGCATCAAGCCTGCGCTCCTCTGTACAGCTGGTGTGATCTGGGTTGGGATCGACCTGGAGAAGAACATCATCACGTGGTTATTTATGAAGAGCTGGTTTATCTAAAATTAAAAGACAACTTGGGAAATGTTTGTTTGTTTATGCTTACCTCAGAGTACAGAGGAGGAGGCTGGAAGCGGAACTCGTGAATGTAGGCAAACAGAGGTCCATCCAGCTCCTCTCGTACCACTGGGACATCCATGCAGCTCTGCCTCTGCTCTTCTGTCACAATTTCTGCATAGCTTGGAGGAGCTGCATGTGAATAAGATACCGTTCAGTTTTCTTGAAAAATAATTATTTTTAGTTGAAAAACATATTTAATTCATGACAGATATCCCAAGCTAACCTTCAGGCCTCTCTAGCAAACCCATGCCCAGCCAACTCATGCTGCACTGGCTGCTTACGCTGGAGGTACGGGATCCAAACGGGTGGAGAGGGATGGTTCCAATGACCAGGGGCAGGTTGAGGGACAGGTTTATTGCTCCAGGTATGTCCACATATACCTGAGCACAAATGTGAGAATAGAAAATGTGTTAAAGACCTTGCAAGTCTTTCAGAGGCATGATAAACTCAATTAATGTGCTTTGATTGGGCTAATGTACGGCTCAGAAGCTCTGTATTCAACAACCTTTGGGACAGACCTATTCTATCCAGGACAATTAGGGTTAGGCAATAGCTTGACAGTATGTAGGTCAGTGTCTGGAGGTCAGTTGTTTAAGCAAGGTAGGGCCCTTGTCTAGTGTTTGCAAGGTATAGAGGTTATAAGCATCGTCATGGCAGCTGCTACCACTGATATTCTGGGCTAATGCTCTTAGTGGCGTGTGGAGATAACACCTGGGACAATCCAAGATCTAGATTTGGCCATGTCAACTGATTCAACCAGGTCATTTACCAGGAGAGATATTTGCTTACTAGGAAATATTGACCCTGTACTGATAATGGTGCTGGGAATGAGAATAAGAACATGTGACTGAAAATGTGAAGAAGGCAAAATGTGTCATGTGTATTTGTGAGTATAGCAAATAAAAGCAACAGCAACTTACCATGAGCGAGTACTCCACTCTGATAATGCTGCAGTCCAGGATGGAAGGTGAGACGGGTGGGATCTTAAGCATCTTGCCATTCCAAGTCTCAGTCTTGCCTGAGGACAGAGACTCTCCCCGTAGGTTGGCCACCAGCTGCTTGACCTCCTTCATCTTTCCTTTGGCATAGAAGGTCTGAGTCTGGTAGATGGCTGCCTTTGGCACCACCATTCGGGATGAGCAGTTTTCAATCTCAGCAAAGATCTGGATAGACTCTCCTAAACAAATCCATGAAGAACAGAAGAAACAGAAGAACAAGTTAAGTGATGAAGAAAAGTTAAGTGATGCACGTCAACAGCATTGACACCACTCATTATATTCATAATGTGTGTGCAGTCATTAATTGGTAATCTGCAGAACGTGATACTTCCATCAACTTGGGTTGTAATTAAAAGATGACGGACAATATTATCAATCATTTTTTCCATAGTCTCACCTGGGGTGTATCCCTTCCTTTCAATTTTGGCACTTAGGGAGATAGGACCTGAGGTGCAGAACCAACAGCAAAGCGTCTTGTCTTTAGTGCCGGCCTGTGGTGACTAAAAAAGGAAAATGGGGAAAAAGAAAAATGTCAGATGAAAATTTTATCTTTTTCTCTTCATACAAGCCCAGCCAGCTTGTATGAAGAGTTTATTTAAAATGAAAAGGTGCTTCAGAAAAAGCTTACCAGTAGTAATGGAGTGTTGATGTCAATGTGCTCAAAGACTGTAAATTCCTTCTTAGTCTTCATGGGCAGGAGCCATGGCCTGTGGAGTTCTGCTTTTACCCAGTAGCGCACACTGCCGTGCTTCCCTTCAAAAGAGGTAGCCAGAGGTCTGCAGGAAGGAGGAGAGAGGAATGGGGAGAAATGTCAGGCTAAAAAATGCTAAAAGCAAACATACAGTAATTGAAATTTAACACTAGGAGGCTTACGTCTGTGGAAGCTCGAAGCTGAATGCATACTCATGTCTTCCTGAATGGATAGTGGTGAGACCTTCCTCAGAGTTGTCATCATCTGAAAAACAAGGACAATATTCCAAACACATGTATACCATACCTGGACAAAATGCTCTACGAAGGCATCTGAAAGTCATACCAAAGAAAGAAAAAAAAAAAAACACAGGGTGGGGGAGACAAAAGAGAATAATCGGATTTTACTATTAAAAGTGTCTGTAAGAAATTAATTTATTGAGAGACAAACAGCAGGGCAATATTTAGAGGGACCCCAATGAAGTTGATTGTCTGGAGGTGCCAGAAGCTGAGCACGTGGGATTTTTTCTAGAACTATATGGTATGAAAAATAAACTTTTATAGAAATATGAACACCACGAGGAAAATCATAGTTAACTGATATCTTGGTTTCCCAGGCAAGGTGCAAGTTATGTTCATACTAACAGTAACAGTAACAGTAGGAAAAACAAGGATGTTTTCCATAGAAACACTTCCATTTAAAAAAAAAAAAAAAGAAAGAAAAAAAGCTTTTAAAATATTCTCCATCCTTTTTAAATAAAAGTTTATTTTATACAACTGAGTGGAAGGACCGGGTGTGCAGCTTCTGCCAGCTCAGCACTCCCTCAGGAGCAGTAGCAGCAGCAGCAGCCGTGATAAACAAGTGCGGAGCTGTCAGTCAAACGGCAGACTCCAGCAGGAGGAGACCGGCCTGAACCGGTGTGAGCAGCTTCCCACAGCCGTGCTGCGCTCATTACCTATTCACTGTGCGACGCTGCGGTAACCACTACACACGGCTTTAGTCTGCGAAGACAGACACAACAACGCTCCAGTCACCAACTACGATACATTAAGCACTTTAATTCAAGAGATTTTTTTAAAAGAAATTTGTTTAGCGATGTCTATCATAGCGCTTGTTTACAACCTTTAGGTTGATCAGCTCTTAAAAAAACAAAAAACCAAAAAAGCAACCAAAACACCAAGGCACATCGCTGCTTATTATAAAGCAGTTTTATTTAGCAAAAAAAAAAGTCACCTATAATAAGCCATCATTGACAATAGAAGGTGTCTACATCAAAGCTACTGACGATAATCCTAAACAATGTGTTTCATTAACTATTAATACATAAAAAACTGCCACCACTGCTACTCATAAAACCTTCAAATTTAGGATCCTTCTTTCATCACATTCTGCACGTATTTCCTTAATTAAAAAGTTGCAGAGTATATTCTGTCACCCTGCAAGATAATGATGTCATTGGCCACACATTGGACAAACGAAAGCACCTCAGCCAATCACCGATGAGAGAGCGCGGGGCCTGATCTTAACCCCGCCCCTTCCCGGTCCAGTTTTCTAAACAGGATTGAACCGCTTTGAACAATAGGTGGAAACTTAAGAAAAGCTTCAAAGAAATGCCCTGTATGATGCTGCTAAGCGATGAAATTTCCAACCAGAGTTGTATATTCAGTTGTTCACGTTTCTACTCTCTCTCGCTGTGTCTCAAAAATGCACATTTTTCCTAAATTTACCATTGAAGTGTAGCGACAAACAGACGACCAAGTGGCTGTCATTCATTCTGACACCTTGAGCACAAACAAGCAACGATGGAGCTTTATTTCGATAATGGCACAAAATAAACCACCAACACTTTACTAAGGGCAAGTACCAATGTTAAAGTTATCACACTTTTAGTTGTATTTGTTATTCAGTTATCATGCCCTGAAGCTGCATCTT
Organism: Zenarchopterus dispar; assembly: GCA_028564865.1. Lineage (NCBI taxonomy): Eukaryota > Metazoa > Chordata > Actinopteri > Beloniformes > Zenarchopteridae > Zenarchopterus > Zenarchopterus dispar. The sequence continues at coordinate 7,855,449 of JAOWBL010000024.1, read as the reverse complement.
TCAGTGAACCTGCGAGAAGCCAGCGAGAAGAGCATCACAGTTTCTATAAAACTTAAGCTGAATGACAAAAAACACAATCTTACCTCTCTCGTGTCCAATTAGAATATCTTTGTGATTTAGGTACTCCACTTCTTCCGTGTAGTTTTGCGTGTAGGCAGTGTTGGAACCAGCATTTCTCGACTCTGTCCAACGAACTTTCGCAAATCCTTTGGCGTGGATTTTGAGCGATTTCACGCGGATTTCTCCCGTGACTTCGATGATCACCCTCCCTGAGACACAGTCCCCGCTTGAGAAGACGGGGACATTGCTGTCATTGAGACAGTCGTAGCTTATTGTGAAGCTCTTTACCTTTCCTAGCACCATGGCTGAAAGAGACAGGCAAATGGAGACCTTGAAATCTAAAAAAATGAGTCTGTGAAAAATAATCTCATAGGAAAGAAGCGAGGCTGCAGTTTTTAAAGACACTGATCAGTATCCCTGCAAAATGCAGCAGACGCGATCAGTGACTTCTCTGCGAGCAGTTCATTGAGTTTCGTAAAGGCTGAGTAACAGCAGTAGAGGCTGTTATCATCGGCCTCTCTGGTAGATGGTCTCCAGTCACAGACAAGGAAACCCCCGCAGCCAGCTCACTTTAAACGACGGGCTGGCTGAAAAACAACCTCATGCGCATGCGTAAAGCCTTACTGCCCCCTCCTTCCGCCTCCTGGAGCCAGCAGACTAGTGTGGCTCGCAGTCAGATTACATTACAAGTGTGCTCAAACAGCTGAGAGGCTGCACAAAGACATGTTCACTGCAGTTGATCTGTGGGCGAGGCTTTGCAGTTAATTTGCAATATTTAAAATATATATCACGTATATGTACAATAATTTCTCTGTCGTGCTGTAAAATAGTTTAAAGACATTTGTCTTATTTGAATGTTTTACATGCAACCAATGACTTGGATATCATACAATCACCTCTTTTTTTTATATATATACAGCTTTCAGTCCTGCTGTGTGCACATTCACGTAGTGGTTTCACATTTCTGGAGTCATTACAATGTCTGTGAGCTAATAAATGAACTAAATGTAGCATTATCCAGAATTGACGAATACAATGCGCACCTGTACCAAGAACCCAGGAAATCTACAGATACATTCAAACATCGCAGATACTGTTTTGCAAAAACATACAAATAATTCGTGCAGATATGGAGGTCTGTTCTCATTGTGTTGAACTCCCAGTTTACAGAAAAACAACTCTCCGAGCTCAAAACGCCACCATGTGGATCATCTTTGTTTCTTGCAGCAGCTGCAGTATCACCTGTTGAGCATCAAAAGCACTCATTTAACACATGCTGCTGGTGATGCCAAATTGTCACATTCAGTAATATTATTCTAGTATTAGTATCCTATAATTCATTAGAGTTCCTGAAAACCTAACCACACCTGATTAAAACTGGATGGTATTTTATTAAAATCTAGTCATAAAATAGTTTTTTGGAAAAGTGCTGTATATCACACTGCACTCTAGTTCCCAATAATGATTACAAAATAAACAACAACAAAAAGATCTACCAGATTCTGTAAAATACTAAATGGTGCTATTTTATGTCAGTAGCTGATAACATGGTTAAATATTTAGTTGCTTAAATGTTAAGTTGCCTATCTCTGGGAAGCTCTTACCAGTATGAAACAAGGGTGTATGTTTACTTTTGTCATCGATGGGTCATGTATAAATCCCCTATAACATGAAAAAGGCATGTCCTTTATCATATTATTGATCAGGGGTATTCAGCTAAATTTCAGGAGGGTCCAATTCCTCAGCTCTGTTCCTCTGTGGGGTCCATAACAACTGGATGTTGCACAAAGCTATGATTCATGGGAAAAGATATGTGGCAACTTCAGCATTTTATAATGCATTTTGGTTCTTTTTTCAAGTTAATTTTTAAACCAGTGTTTCGTAACAGTTTTAACATGTATCTTCAAAATATTCACTTCTAGTTCCTTAAAGAACTTTTAAAAAAAATCTTATATATTGTCATAGAGCGATAATATTATATCTTTGGCAAAACTGAACAGCAAAAAAACAATAAGAAAATAAATGTGCTTTTTGAAAACAACTAATAAAATACAACTTTGGTTCTGTTAAATTTAATTTTACGCAAGTTAATTCGAACTGCAGCTCTAGCAAAGTAATAGAAAAGAAACCAAATTTCAGGAATCAGAAAACAAGATTCTTTGAACAATTCAATACATAAAACACGCAAAAAAAACTAAAATGTCTTCTTTTGTTAAATGATAAGTAACAATAACTCAGTCCTAAAATAAAAAAAATAATTAATTTTAAATCTCAACAGATTTACGGCCTTGAATATCCCAAAGAGAACATTTCAAACTAAATAAATGCTTGAAACATTTGCTTTTCAAAGCAAAGAGCTTTACTACAATATAAAGAAAACCATATTACTTTTAAACTTTTTTCATAGTTTTCTCATTATTCTCTTAACTCCTTCCAGTGGAGAGAAATCAGGTTTTGCTCTTCCTGCAAAAATTTTGAACCTGGGAATAACGATGTTTCTGCACTTCTCAAGAAGAAATGCAAGTGTGCTGGAAATGTTATTGTTAATATTAATTATTAATATTATTAATTATTATTAACTCATAGTTTCACTTAAATGATGTCGCCGGCAACAGAAAATGGTACACATTCTTTGAAGTACCGCAATTATTTACGACAATTTACCAATGTAATTCCAACAGATTCTGAAAGCTGAGAAGCGCAGCTTTGCACTAATGTAGCAGATCTAAGTATACCTGGTACTTGCAGTGGCACATTAAAGTAGTAGCTGCGGTACCCGCGCGCACACAGTAGTCTAGTAAAGAACATGATTGAACCCTTTGTATCCATCTATATTAAAATCATATTGACCCAACGTTTAGTTATTTATTGATTTAATGTCAAGGGTGGAGTCAACATCATTTGAAGGGGCAATTTAACAAATGCTGGATATTGGTGTGGACACCCACTGTCCACGCTAATTCTGTGCCTTTGGTATGAAATATATGTAAATACTACAGTTCCAGCTCAATAAAAAGTGTGAGGTTTAGATGTTTTTGATGCCTGGGTAGGTGCTGCCCTCTAGAGTACTCTATTTAACTTTACACGTTAATATCTAATAATTAATATCCGTCCCAGGTCAATTATCAGACTTTTTGATTTCTTTTATTGATAGTGGTGGCGGGCGCTGCATATGTATGTTTATACAACTGATCTTCACTTAAAAAAGGGCTTATCCAGTGTATCTAGAACGTTTCTTCCTCTTTTTTGTATTTTGTTTTTGAAAGCTCTTAATTTGAAAGTGCAACCAGGACATTAATGGATATTTTTTCTTTGCAGTCTATCCTCTCAGCAGTGACAGCGTTTGTAGGAAGCGGACAGCGGCAGGAAGGGAAGTTTTGCAGTTCTATTCCCATGAATCCCATCAGTTTGTGTCATATCTTTTTAGCAGATTGTTTTTAATCTGTAGAGGGTGAATAGAAGATACGAGTATGTTTTTCATGGTTTTCATTTTCGTCCTCCAAAGTTATGGTCATAGTATTTGCCAAAATGTTTCCAGACCAAACATAGTGATGGTGATGAGTGATGCCTTTGTAAGTATGAACTATAAAGACCAGCTTACGTCTGTATTACTGGGCCTTAATAGCAGTCACTTTTGTTTTAATAACTAAGCTGAAAGTAAGGTCATGCTGGTCAGTTAAAATTAAGTATCATGAAATGAAATGTACTCAGCTGGTCAATTTAAAACTCTGACTTAACTTGTGTTTGTGTTTCTTGAGGATGGTCGATTGTCTTTCAATCCTGGCAGCAAAGCTGTACAACTGCCATACATTAACTACCTCAGAGAGCTGGGGTCCACTTTCCTTAATGCTTACACCAATTCACCCATTTGCTGTCCTTCAAGAGCAGGTACACAAGTTACTGAACCTGCCAAAATGAACTTGGAGACTGTCTTTGAATTATAAATGTACTAACATTGTATCAATGTGTACACCATACATCTGTTTGATGTACACATTGCTCTCCACAGCAATGTGGAGTGGTCAGTTTGTCCATCTCACTGAATCCTGGAACAACTACAAGTGTTTAGATGCAAATGCAACCACATGGATGGATGTGCTGGAGAGGAATGGATACCACACAAAGATGATGGGCAAGCTGGATTATACCTCAGGAAGTCACTCCATCAGGTAGAACTGGAGGCACGGGTCAAAAGTCAAAACCTTCATTTACAATACTGTATTTATTTTAATCAAACTATGATCAATATTACACAAACACATGTATGTTTGCATACTCTCAGAAATGCTTGGTACTAATCACGTAAAAGTGACAATACACTGTGCAGGGAGCATTTTTCTATCATGCTGTGAATTTTTGTTAAAGGTGCTGACTTCACATGTTTTATTTCTATTTCCTTTTTCTGTGTATCTATTACAGTAATCGTGTTGAGGCATGGACACGAGACGTTCAGTTCCTCCTGCGCCAAGAAGGCCGGCCAGTTTCTCAACTTGTTGGGAACATGTCGACTATAAGGAACATGAAAGAAGACTGGAAAAACACAGACACGGCTACAAAGTGGATCCACCAGATGGCTATACAGTCACAACAGCCTTTTGCTCTTTATCTAGGCCTCAATTTACCTCATCCCTACAAAACTGAAACTCTGGGGCCCACTGCTGGTGGGTCCACCTTCCGTAGCTCACCATACTGGCTTGCAAAGGTGCACTTCTTTAGTTTTCCATAATCTCTTTGTTTGTAGAATTTTTGAAAATTCAAGTGATATCCTAATTTCAAGTTTTCACACATACAGGTGTCATCTGAGCTTGTATCTATTCCCAAATGGTTGCCTATGGATGCTATGCACCCTGTTGACTACTACTCCACCTTCACTAAAAACTGCAGCGGTGATTTCTCTGAGGAAGAAGTCAGAAGCATCCGGGTTTTCTATTATGCCATGTGTGCTGAAGCAGATGCCATGCTAGGTGAGCTCAGAGTAATTAACAATAGGTTGTTCTCACCATGAGACACATAACAATTTTAAAAACATTTTTGAAGATAATTATTGTTCAAATCAGATAGTGTGCTTGCAGATGTGATGTGTATGTGAAATTCTTATTTTCACAGTTTATCTATTACAGCAAATCAGAAATAATAAACAATAATCAAATTGTAAAACAAAACAAAACATCAGAATATAAGAGGATCCTAACAGATTAAAATTATAGTCCTATTCAGTTCAGTTCCATTTTATTTATACACCACCTTTTCCAATACAAGTTGTGTCTAGGGGCTTTCCAGAGACCCAGAGAAATTATTAAATAAACAATGACAGGTATAAACTCTCCTAATGGGAGAAAAATCTTAAGCCAAAACAGTGGAAAAACTCCCCTTTAAGAGGGAAGAAACCTTGTCCAGGCCCTGGCTCATAAAGGGGATCCTTCTGATGAGGGCCAGCCGGCTAGCAGGAGAAGGGATTTAGGAAACATAGAATGAAGAACAGAGAGGAGAGGTGCAGATATATTGACACTGGTACTGATTAGCTAGAGAACTAAGAGTTTTATGTACCTATGACAGATACATGAGAGACAACTATATAAACAGGTATAGACAGCAGGCACTGAAGTGGTCAGAAGGGTGAGGATGTCAGTAGATGTCCAACAGAGACATCTATATTGACAGAGGGAGGTAAACACTGGGATGGTAAGAGAGTGGGACTGCAGATCAGCATGCAGCTCTGGAAGCTCTGACCTGCAAACATCCACATAGGAGAAAAAGAGGGCCAGGACAACAAACTACAAGAACAATGGAGGAAAATTATGCTTATGAGATACTTCTAATCAATAACTCTGGATTGTGGTGAAAAAAAGAAAGAGAAGAAGAGGAGAGAAAAAGGTGAGGGGTACCGCTCAGTAGATCATGTCCCCCAGAAGCTATGTTTAAGATGTGCCTGTTTAAGATGTTCTAGTCTTGTCCTGTAGTTGCAGATATGACTGTTGGCCCTAACATATTGAAGTTGAGACTAAATATAGGTTTTACTAAACAGAAATGTGTACTACTTTCTGTGCCAGAGGGGAAAAACAATATAGAATTATCCACTGAAACCTCAGTGTTTGTTTTTCTGAATAGAAGTTGCTTGAGATCCTAACGCCCATACAGTTTTGTTCTCTCTAGAGCTACCAGAAGTGAGATCTTTTTTGTTTTATATCTCCCATCCTCTCTTTCTCACCAGGCCAAATTATTTCAGCTCTAAGAGACACTGGCGTGCTTAACAACACAGTAGTGATGTTTACGGCTGACCATGGAGAGCTAGCCATGGACCACCGGCAGTTCTACAAGATGTCAATGTTTGAAGGGAGTTCTCATGTTCCCCTGCTCATCATGGGGCCTGGGCTGATGTCTGGCCAGCAGGTCAATCAGATTGTGTCTTTGGTTGATCTCTATCCCACTGTTCTGGGTAAGGAGGTAGAAAGACCACATGTTGAAAAATATTTCCTGTTTGAAGGCAGTGTACAAAATCCATAGCTAAAGAAGTTGATATTGAATTTAAATATTTAAACTTGATATAGGTTTTTGTGTGTTTTGCAGAAATTGCTGGAATTTCAGCTATGGGTAATCTAAGTGGCCATTCCCTCCTTCCTTTGGTATCCAAATCCAGTAATTGTTCAAAGAAGCAACATCCAAATTGGGTATTGAGTGAATACCATGGATGTAATGCCAATGCTTCTACGTACATGCTTAGAATTGGCCAGTGGAAGTACATCGCTTATGCAGATGGCCTCAGTGTACCCCCACAACTTTTTGGTGAGTGCTTTGGTGACACAAAATTGATCAATTTTAATATATATTTCTGGTGAAAGACACCATAGTAAAGCTTCAGTTCAAACTATTTCTCTATTCTCATTTTGCAGACCTTACACTCGACAAGGATGAACTTTACAATATGGTTCTCAAATTCCCAGAAGTGCAGGCCCATCTGGACAAGCTCTTGCGCAGCATTGTAGACTATCCCAAAGTCTCTACAAATGTTCATCTGTACAATAGAAAAGAGTTTAGTGCATGGCAGTGCAGTTTAGGAGGAAACTATAGCCAAGTTATTGCTAATCTCAGGTGGCATGTTGATTGGCAAAAGGATGCACTGGCCAATGAGAAAGCTATTGACAAGTGGCTCTCTGGCTCCCTAGGAACTTTTTATGACTATAATGAATGTTAAGCTTTTATTTTAATAGACTGAAATTCCAACTTTTGCTTAAATATTTTTGATAAAAAGTGCAGGTAAAGAAGCACAGTGACCTTTATCTTTCTCTTTATTTTCTGTAAATGTGTGCATCTTTTAATGTCTTATATTTGCCCTTTGATTAAATCTGAGTTTTATTTGCAGATCTTTTACACACCTTTCACTCCATGCAAACTTCCACTGGACTATATTTCTTTTTTTACACTTTCACACCCCCATAGACAAGAAAGAGGAAGAAAAGAAAAATGAAGAAGGGGAGGCTGACTATGTTTCTGAAGTACTTAAAACTTCCTTTCCCCGTTTTTTAAAAATTCAAAATTAATATGTAATTTCTTCATTCCAAAATTGAAATATGAACGCTTATTCAATCTCCTAGAGTCAGTCTGCTAGATTGAATGTTGGTGTGTTCTTTTATTTTGAAAGTCTGCCGTTTAGCTCCTTGTCTTTCACTTCCGTGTCATCTTGGAGACTGTTAACGTAAACAGTAGGTGGTATCAACTTTCATACACTTGCTTCAAAAATTGAAAATGTTACAGCTTTCCCAGTGCAATTAAACAAACATTTTTATTTCATATGGGTTAAAATTTGAAATCAATTCTTATTGTAAAGTAGTTTTTTAATCTTGGCAAATTAACGGCTAATCCTAAATCGAGCACCAGCTAGCTAAAGTAAACTTATACTCGTGTCATTTCTTAAATCATAAATCTCTGTTACGCTGTAGGCATGAGCTTAGAGCATTTTCAAGTTTATATGAAGACTAATATTTAACGGTAATGTGGTAATTAGTTACTTACATTAACTCAGGCTGGAATTTCACGTAGCAGTTACCTGTGGCTACTTGTCACTACAATCTATATCTCTGGGTTAAGCTGTGACACTATTTACTTTAAATTCTCTGTTGTGTTCAGAATATGTCTAGTAAAGAGGTGAAAGCCGCACTGAAAAGTGCCAGGGAGGCTATAAAAAACAAAGAATTCAAAGAGGCACTAAAGCACTGTAAGGTAAAGTATGTAGGACGGAGTACTCATAGAAATGCAATAATGAGTATCCTTTTCGGGAATAAAACGAATTGTACAGATGACTTCTCTTCGATATGGTTTCAGGCTGTATTGAAACTCGAAAAGAATAATTACAATGCCTGGGTGTTCATTGGTCTGGCAGCCAGTGAACTGGATCAGCCAGATCAGTCGCAGGCTGCCTATAAAAAAGCAGTGGAGCTGGAGCCAGAGCAGCTGCTGGCCTGGCAGGTAAGCAGCTGGTCTCTTGAGGAATTTTATGTCCTGCATTAACTAATTATTTAATCTAAAACCAATGACACTACTGATGTCATCAAGTTGAAGAATTATTTTAAAATTGAATTACTCCAGCAGGTTCCTTTTGCAGATTATGCTTAATATTTTTGCTACTTGACTCCCTGTGACAAGTAATCTTACTCATTGTCAGTCATGCATATTTTGCTGTAGGGCCTAGCAAATCTTTATGAAAAGACTGATCAGTGGGATTTCAAGGCAGAGCTTCCCAACGTCTACCAGAAGCTTGTTGAGCTGTATGCAAGGTAAGACATGTACCATTTTTTTATCAGGAGACATTTCTGAGAGTGTATTTAGAAAAGATGGCTATTTCCGACCGATATGTCTTCATGCTTGTATTGTTTTTTTGTTTATGTATTTATTTGTGATAGTATGGATTTTCAGTATGTTTTCCATTTACAGTTCAGATAAAAACAAGTGTTATGAAGTGATCAAAAAGCTGTCAGAGATTTACCAGTCGGACAGGGAATATTTAAAGGTATGAGCATTTCAAAGCATATATGCAAGATTTTTCTTTTTTATACAATACATTTTAATACATGAATGGCTTTGTGGACAGCTGGCAAAGGTTTGGCTCCAGCTCGTGCAGCTGAAGGAAGAAGAAGCTGTGGATAAGAGGGAGTTGGTAAAGCTGTTGCAACAAATGACCAATCTGCTTTCAGACTGCCTTAATGAGGAGAAACAGAACAATGAAACTCAACAGCATGTAAGATTTTCCCAAATATAGACTTACATTTGGCAGTATTATGTGTTATAACACTTTGCAGCACATATGACTTCTAGTCTTCTAGACCTGTTGTCTAATAGACTTCTATAATCAGAATTTAAGCAAAACTTTCTCTACTGTGGAAATAACTATCCCATATTTTTCCCACTGATAAAGAATATTTTGTTTTTATCATTCTGATTTGTTTGTAATCATCAGGTAATCATAGCATTTGAAAAGGCCTTGGTTCTCATTGAACCTATACCAGGAGAAGAACACAGGAAGCTCTCAGCTGAATATGTAAAATGTCTGTCCAAAGTAAGTGCATACCCGCCTATATTAGTCTCCCCTTCATAGAAACTGAAGGAGAAATAAAATGTTTTAACTTTTATCAAAATAGGCTATGTCAGCCTTTACCAAGTTTTGATAGAAATCTGTCATGTTCTGTCTGACTTGTTAATTGTAAATTTGTTCTTGATGCAGCTGCCACATGAAGAAGCAAAAATGAAAGTGGCATGCCAGTCGATGCTGGCAGTCTATCCCAATCAAAGTTATCCTCTTGAGGTCCTCTGTTGCCACTACCTCAGAACAGGTAAAACACTGGTTCCTTTCATATAACTTACCAGGTTTTGAATGCCTTGAAAGGTGGCATTCAAACAAATGTGTATCTTTCTTTAACCCCCCCGCCCCCTGACATTTGCCATGAAATTAGCACTAATAACAGGGATATATGATCAATTGAGAAATATGTATGCTTCTCATAGGTGAAACAAAATAAAGATTATGGTATCAGTTGAAGAATGTGAGGAACAGAAAAAGGAGAGGGGTTTTATAGTGGTCTATAGCTTCCATTTTGTGTATTTTTCACTTCCTACACTTCCATCCACTTAGTGTATCACTATATCCTATATTCCCTGTTTTCTTTTTTTTTCCTAAGTAATTTGGATTACTTTTTAAATCAGAAAAGTAGCTATTTGATTTCACTAGGAGAATCATAACCACAGAGAAGTGGTTGCTTCTGTCATGTTATATCTGACAAGTCTGGGTTTTTGCTGCTGCTCATAAACTGGGTGGTGGTGGTGGAGCTAATGTTCATCTGTTCCTTGGAAAATGTCCTTTGTCCTGACCAGTGAGACATGTTTTTGGTTTTTGCACTTAGATTGCAAGATGGAAAATTATGTAAACAGTCTTATTGAATGTGATTGTTTCATTTGAAGGTAGTGTGGATGAGGATGCAGTTAGCTGTTTTTCACAGCTCCTGGATCTGGCCCCCAACAGTGGATTAGGCCACTTGGGTTTGGGTACCAAAGCGCTGCAGGAGGGGAGGTATGAAGATGCCATTAACAACTTAGAAGAAGGTAAGATTTTACATGAAAAAAAAAATCTGTTTTTTTTTTTTCATGTAATATTGAGATATATAAGAACTTACTGTTCTCAACGTGTCTCCTTTTTTTCTTTTTCTTTTTTTTAAAATTAGGGCTAAAGAAAATGGCTTCAACAACAGGATGGCATAGTTTGGCTGAGGCTCAATTTAAAATGCACAGATACTCAGATAGTGCTACATCCTGCTCCCAAGGTATGCTTACATATGTGTATTGATCTGTGTATCAATACATAGTTGTTGTTTTTTTTTAAATTGATGTTCTGAAAGGATATTTCAGCCAGAAAGAAAAAGACTAATAACTTCAATGCTTGTGAAGGACAGGGTGTCTCCAAAGGACAATTGTAATCTTCTCCTGCAAATCATGTACTTAACTTCATTCTATTTACCCAACTAGGTTTGAACTCATGTGATTGTGAAGACATGAAGTTGCGTGACAAACTGCAGAGACTTAAGCTTGAAGCTCTAGTAAGAAGTGGAGGAGAGAAGGCTTCAGATGAGGCTTTTGAGATTTTTTCACAGGTAACTAATGATGTTTGTCTTTATGTATCATGAATATATTAGTGTTACTTTTAATGTTCTTTTTAAATAAAAACAAATATAGTGAAGTTGCAAAAGCTTTTTTATACTGTATACATTGTGAGGTAAGTTCTGTTATGGCTATTCCATAAAAAAAAAGATTAAAAAAAAAAAGACAATCAGCCTTTAGATTTGTCCAAGATAAGACCTGCTTCCATGGTGTTTTTATAAAGAGTTGATTTCCAACATAAATAACCCTTGTTCACATTTTGTTAACCAAACAGTAGCAACATATTTTCTCCATGTTGATTTTTCATATCATCAAGTATCTTTGCATGGGGCTGCATGGTGACTTAGTGGTTAGGACTGTTGCTTCACAGCAAGAAGGTTCCTGGTTTGACTCCCAGCAGGAGTCTTTCTGTGTGGAATTTGCATGTTCTCTTCGTGCTTGCATGGGTTTTGTCCAGGTACTCTGGCTTCCTCCCAGTGGATGTCTAGGTTGATTGACAATTCTAAATTGGCCATAGGTGTGTCAGTGTGAATAGTTGTTTGTCTTCCCCTGAGCTTGCAGGGTTGTATCACAAGGGGCATCTGGTGTAAAATCGGGCCATATTAATGTGCAAACTATGATCCACTGTGGCGACCCCTCTACTCAGAGGGATTAAGCTGAAATTGTTGACCAACAAGAATCTCTGAGTGCTGTCTCCACTGACAAGTCATTTTGTAAAAACATAGAATAACACAAAAACGAAATAAAATTTTATTAAGATAAGCCAAAGAGGTTTTATTACTATATTGACCAAATTACACTAAATTAATGAATAAATCAACTCCATTAGAAATGCCTTTTCTTGCAGTACTTTCTCCATGCTTCACCCTGAAGCAAATTTTTTTCTGGAATTCTTTTTCACAAACAATTCAGATTAATTAAAGGTTACTTTACCTTGTCAGTAAACGTTCATCTTTCTTCTTTCCAGTTTCTGAATTTGTTTTTTTTTTTCTTCTTCTTTTTTTAATAAATATCTAATATTGTCAACAGTTGTTAAGCTCTAATGAAAATAAAAAGTAATCCAGACTTTGCAACAAGGATGTCAATAGTCAAACTTTTGATGCAAAAGGGGTTCAGATTTATTTTTATTTTTATTGTAACTCTTACATAATTCATCATTTTAATGTGTTTACTCTGAAAAATGTTTTCGAGTTGTGAACATTGATATAAGTCTGTATGTAGCACAGCAGAAAATCAAAGGAGTTTTCATGTCTTTTTATTTTCTTTTTTTTTTCAGATTTCAAAAAGTGGAAAAGATCCAGTACTATTAGCCCTGAAAGGGCGTGCATATCTTCACAAAGGACAGATTGATCAGGCTCTCCAGGTTCAAAGCCATTTACCAACTGAATTCCACAAATATACCTTTTTTTAATCCAGTATTAAAGATGGAGTGATATAAATAAAACAATTTCTTTTTCACAGGTGTCATCAGATTTGATAGCCTCTGACCCAAATCTGGCCCAGGGATTGGCATTGAGAGGACTGGTGTGTTTAGCTAAAGGCCAGCAGCAGCTTGCAGAGGAAAGGTTTAAAAAAAATCAGAACACTTTCTTTTTTCATATACTTCTTTTTACATTCTACCCAAATGAAATTTCATTTCTGTGCGACAAAAGAGTTGATTTACTTTGTCATTTCTTGCAATTCTCTGGTGAAGCTTCCTAAATGCTGTAAAGCAGAACTCAAACTGTGGAGAGTATTATTTCTTGCTTGGAAAACTCTACTGGGAGATGGGAGCAGAGACTCGTAAAGACCGGAGCAAAGCCCATACACACTTTTTAAAGGTTTGAATTTGAGAATTATTATATTTGCTCTGTTTTTTATTTACCTGTTTTTAGGTAAATAAAAACATAACCTTTTATGGTTGATGGCTTACTGTATAATAATTAACAATGGAGGTCTTAACCTTCAAATAACATTTAAGAAGCAAACAATAATGTATTTTTCAGATGGAAATGACATCTTTGTTTAAGCTTTATGTGTGTATTTCAGGCTGCAAAGTTAGATCCCTACCTTGGTTCTGCATTTTGCTACCTTGGACATTATTATCGGGAGGTGGCAAATGATAATGGTCGTGCATATGGCTGCTATAAGAAGGCCTTTCAGTTGAACAGTGATGATGCTGAGTCTGGAGCTGCTTCAGTTGATCTCAGTATGGGACAAGGAGATATGGTGAGTGGTCTCTGGAGAGAATTTTTTGATTTTTTTTTTTCAGAAATTTTGATGTTTTACTGGTACTTTGAAACATGTCTAAACAAATGTCTTTCTTATACTTTGACATTCTCATACCTCCTCCTCCCATCTTTTCTTTCTCTCTTAAACTACACAGGACAGTGCCCTATCACTTCTTCAGTCAGTGATAGAGAAAGCCACCCCAGGTTCAGCAAAATGGGCCTGGATGAGACGAGGCCTGTACTACCTAAAAATTGGAGAACATCAAAAGGCTATTGCTGAGTAAGAACTGTAAATCCTGGGTGGTTAAATTGGTCAATCTAGATATTTTACCTTAAATTTAGGGTATCAGCTTTATTAATCTTTATTTTCTTATATATAGTTTGCAGGCTGCTTTGAGAGCAGACCCTGAAGACTGGGTGTGCTGGGAGTGTTTAGCTGAGGCCTACCTAAACCGAAGGAGTTTTACAGCAGCTCTGAAGGCCTTTGCTAAGGCCCATCAACTTCAGCCGTCTTCCATCTACAGTGTCTACCAAGCAGCTGCTATTAAGCAGACTCTAGGCAAGTTCAAAGAAGCAGTTGCAGAGTACTTGCAAATCACAGCACAGCTGGACTATGTTCCTGCTCTTAAAGGTAGGTGTTTTAATGTGTATCTCTTCTGATGTGATGCTGTAGACTTTATTACATATTTCAGGTTGCTAACATTTAATTTGGTTTTTGTGATGTGTTATTAAGGCTTAGGGGAGTGTCAGCTTTCTCTGGCAAAGTGTTTACAGGAGGACTGTAGAGATGGAGGAGCCATTGACCTCATCCAGCAAGCGATACAAAACCTCTTCAGGCATTGACTGCACCTTTACATAACTTGCAAATGTTTAGGCAAAACTTTCTGGATTTTAAACAATGATTTCAAGTTTTATCATCTCCATCCTTTCACATGTATTTACCATTCAGAGCGGTGCAGCTACGACCAGACCTGTCTTGTTTATGGAAGCTGCTGGGAGATGCTTGTACTGCAGTGAGCACTGTTTCACCAAACAGAGCCCAGGTTCTGGTGCCAGCCTTACTGGCTGGATCAGGCTCCAACACTCAAGGTCATTTGCTGAACAAGGCTGAGACACTCAAAGTTGGTGAGAGGTATGACTAGCATTACAATCGGGAGTGATATACATTTTCAAGGTCAATACATTTGTCCACAGTTTGCATTGAAACATATATATTGACAGAATAGATTTCTATGTGTCTTGGATACCACATCCTAAACCATAGCAATCACATACTACACAGTAAGTGCATGGGTTTGTGCTGCAGGTGCTATGCTCGTGCTTTGAAGCTGATGCCTGAGGTCCCAAGCCTTTGGTATGACCTGGGACTTAACTACTACTACCAAGCAACTGGGCCATCTTGCCCTACAGGGGGAGACCAGAACTCCCCATCTCTGGACTTAGAAAAGGCCCAGGAGGTAGTGTAAAGAATCCTATGCAACAGTTTAGATTTTTTTTATTCCTAGAAAATTTCTTTTTAGATTTTTTTTCTCTTTCCAGTGTTTAAAAAAGGCTATCATGATGAACAGTGGGAATCATAGCTACTGGAATGCCCTGGGAGTGATTTCAATGAACAAAGGTAACCATGTGTAGAAGAATAATAGAGATATGTTTGAGAACAAAAAAAAGGTCTTACTTTTTATCTTTTGCTTTGCTGTTAATCACCACCATCATATAAATAGAGCTACACCATAACTTCAATATTAGTCAAGTTATGAATTAAATAACATTTGTTAAACTGTATTAGAACTATAACTAGTAAACTTAAAATTGACTTATGGCAGAAAAACTAACACTCTTTTCCCGTCAGGTCTGGAGAACTATGCTCTGGCTCAACATTGCTTCATCAAGTCCATACAAGTTGAGCCAAATGTGTGTAAATATGATAAAAAGTATTTCTATAAGCCACTCTTGATGTTTTTATGTGAACACTTATTTCTTTTAATATATCAATACAGAATGTTGTTGCCTGGACAAACTTAGGTACCCTGTATTTAAAGAAAGACAATATTGAGGTATTATGCAATTCTTGTATATCATTTTTGTTTTCATTATAGCTGGTTGATATCTTAAATATTTAAATGTCAATTTCTTGTCTTAGCTTGCACATGAGGCGTTTAAGATTGCTCAGTCTTTGGAGCCACTGTATGTCAGCTGCTGGATTGGACAGGTACTCTTCAGCACTTAAAGACTTCATTAAAACAATGTCATAAATGTGACCCACTATGTTTAAGAAATTTTAGCTATGGCCAGGCAAAGTGAAACATTTACTCTGTCTGGGCATATTTTTCACAAGCTCAGACAACATTCAGATGCATATCCCATAAATGTATACATTGATACCTTGACATTCAAAATGGTTAACTGTAGATTAATAAATGGCTGACTTTATTGCTTCAGTTTATGAGGTAAGTGGATTTAGGACTACACAGCAGTAAAATAGAAACTGTTGGTTTATATGTGTGCATTTTTGACCTTTTGTCTGAATCTGTTTTAAATGTAGTTTAATGTTTTTGTCATCCCACCAGGCACTGATAGCAGAACGTGTGGGAAGCTATGACACCATGGATCTTTTCAGGCACACCACTGAACTCAGTACACATGTACGTGACAACCCCAAATCATTTCTATTATAATTCTCTCTCTTTAGCATGATAAGAACTGCCTTTACGTCACCTTTCTTACTCCATACAAATTTCAGCGCAAAGCTTTTTGCTGCTACCAGTAAGGAATTAGCAATGATGCCTTGAGGAACATGTCTTCTCCCCATTCCCTTGATTTGTCTTTTTGTATTGTGTGCCTGTCAATCCATTGTCACCAACATATTTCTGCTTCTGTCAGATGGAGGGAGTGAAAGGGTATGCCTACTGGGTTTGTTTAACCCTTTTGGATAAGAGCAACAGAAATACTGAACTGTACCGCTACAACATTGTACAGATGAACGCCATCTCTGCTGCTCATGTAGCACTTAGCAAGTATACAGGTACACCATATATTAATGTGCTGATCTTTACCCAAGACCACTGATGTGTTGGTTTTCTGTTGGTTTTCCTAATACTATGTCATGTGATGTCTTTAATGCATCTTGCTCAGAGAGAATCCAACATGACCCCGATGCCTTCATTATGTTGGGATACCTTAATGAGCATCTTCAGCTGAATAGGCAAGCCTTACAGGCGTACCAAAGGTGTGAATTACATGGACTGACTCTGCTGGCTGAATTTATGGGAAACAGAAGATAATTCATTTAAAATAACTACAATTTTAGACCCACTGGTTAAGAATTTCACCATTCTTAATCATAATTGTCTCCTCAGAGCGGTTGAACTGCTTCAGTCCATGTCCTCTCCAGACAAACTGGCCTTCTCTCTTGGCAGCTATGGCCGTGCTTTATGGTAAAATCTTTGTCATTATGGCACACTTGAACCATCTTTAAATATACTTACTATACATACAAATGTTGACTCTTTGAATGTTCCACCGTGTCACTTCCAGCAATGTAAACCAGTGGGAGGAGGCAGTGCATATTTACAAGTCCACTCCACTGCAGGAGCTCAGTGACCTGGTTGGGCTAGCTCTGGCGTACTGCAGAGCAGGGCTTTTCCCAGACAGCATTAGTGGTAAGGAATGGGGAAAACATACAGTGTACTTGTGTTTGTCTCGCAGCGTAAAGTATATTAATGTGTTTTGTGTTTTTGTGTGTACACTAGCCTATGAGCATGCCTTGGGTGTGGCTTGCAGCGAGAAGGAAAAGGCTTATATACTGACTGCTCTGGCTCTTCTGCAGAACAGACAGGGAAATCTAGACTCAGCTAAGACTCTGCTTTTTAAATGGTGAGTTTCTGTTATCTGGACAGGTTTGTATGTTTTTCTCCTTTATTTCCCATATTCCTCATAGATTGACTGATTAGTGTGTGCTTTCCTTACCAATTTCCATTTATTTTTTATCATTTTTATGTCCCAACAGCGGTTTGTTACCCTGAAACTCCCTATCAGTCACTAAAACTCAATAAAGCTTTCTGTGTAATTAAAACAAGTGAATCAAATCCAGCTCCCTTCCACTTAAGCACTTAAAATTGCCATGACCTCACAGTCAAGCAAGTCTTTTATTTTACGCATTGTGAACAAATTAGAAAACTGTTCACAATCAGTTTATGCTTCTGTAGTTGCAGTTACCTAAGAGGTGTGGAAATAGATGGATGCTTGAAATAAACATTTTTTTTTTCTCCACTATTTGAGAAGAGTGCAGCAGTTACCGTCACTTAAATATATCAGAAAGTAGAGTGGGTCAGGTTTTTGTAGTTGATGTTGAGAGCTTTGTCTCTTGTTTTGCAGGAAGCACAACCATGTTGAATTGTGTATGTCTTCTCGTAGCAATGCTTCATGATGAATCATTCAGAAAATTGCGGAAGAGAATTGATTTTAAACTTTTAATATCTGCTTCCTTCAAAATTGACATTTTTTTGTTTTTATCAAGTCATGAACATTTATTTACATTTTTCCCCGTGCCATTTTTTTTTTTTTTAAATGTGAACTATACTTGACACAGTCTTTGTTAGCCCTCACTAGTAATTGAACTGTATCAGAAGTGCTGCATCTAAAAGTATTTCTGTTTTTCTAGTCTATTTACCTCTGATGTTGGACAGTTGGATAGCTACCTAATAATTATGCACACTTCGAAAAGCATTAATCACTCTCGACCACAGCCACATTTTTTTACACGAATATCATCTGAAAATATTTTAATACAGTAAGAATTGTAGTTTGTGGTTTGCAGTTACAAAAAGGACTTTGAAATAATCAGGTTAATAATCCCCTCATCATTGTGTTTGCAGTGTATTGTGCCAAAATAACTACTGTAAAACATAAAGGTAATTTGTGTATAAATATGGTAATTTCCTGTGTTTAAAAGAATTATTTTAGCAGGAAACTGTGAAGCTCAAGGTGCTTAATCTCTTTAAAATCATTTAATTGTCAGAAGGAGAGTTTTTTTTTTTTTTTAAATATCATTGTGTAAATGGTAATATGAACCAAGTGTATATGTGTGTGATCTCTGTGTCCATAGCTCAGTGTTGAAGGAGCCAGTTTCAGAGTCACTTCTGTGTTTATGTGCTCTGGGACTGGTCCATTGTGATGCTGCTCTAGCAGCTGCTGCCCTTACTGAGCTCGTAAAGCAAGGTTCAGCATCCGGGAGTGTTGTGGAACAGCAGTGTCTCCTCACCTGCACCTTGTTGGCACTGCAGGGAAATTACAGTGCAGTACAAAGAGAAGCCTCCAGAGCTGTACACAGGTATACTGTTTGTATTACTTGAACGACTAGAGCCTAGTTTGAACAGAAGAAATGATTTCTGCACATGATTGCATTATATAATATGTGACTCTGGTCCAAAGGTTCATGAAAACACAGCATTGGATAGAAATATCAGTGGTTGCTGGTAAAGAATTGACATGAAACAAATATTTGCTAGTGTATAGGCATATGTATATTCATACATATAATAACATAAATTCTACCTATATCTAACTTTATTTTTAAATGATTTTTTACAGACATCCTGGAAACCCATCTCTCTGGGTCCTCCTGTCCAGAGTGATACCCCAGTACTACCCAAGAAAATCAAATGTAAGTCTGCATTCATACACACTGAATTGAACAGTATTGAGTATTGTTGCTGTAATATTGTTGGATATTTGTAAAGTTTGGGCTTGCTTGCTTATTTATTTATTTTGTACTGCAGGGTGGTGCAGTAGCTGGCCATGTTGCTTGTCTTTCTAGTATGACCCAAGGAAAGGTAAAACTTTGTTTAATTTTATTTCAAAGGAACACTATCTGTTATGTAACCTAATCCAATGTTATCTTATTTTTTCCTAAACCTAATCATGCTTTTTTTAAAATCTTGATATCTTTGACAAAGTACTTGCATTGTAATCTGAACTCATCTACCTTGTGTGACTGCAGAGGGCATTATTGTACAGTGGAGTGAACCAGCTGGCTGGTGGGAAACACTCTGGAGAGGACAAACACAGGAATGCACTAAAGACCATGCAGAGAGCTGTGCTGCTCTGTCCTGGTAGACAAACACTGACATATACACACAAACTCATTAAACTACCTCACTTAGAAACAGTCTAAATCCAGCGTCTAATACTGTAAATGTAGACTCAAGTACCTAAAAACTAGTTTTTGAAAACATAAGTTGTTTGTTGGCACAGAGGGCTTTTAATTCTTATCAGAAAATATAACTTTACTATTACCAGGCATGGCTATGTGTTTTGTATATATGTGCATTCATGAGGCTTCAATTCACTATTTACTTCAGATGATCCAGCAACATGGGCAGGGTTAATGGCTGCCTGTCACACTGAGAATACTTCCTGCTATCTCTCTGGTTCTGCTCCTCGCCGACAGTCACTGGAGCACATCCTCATGTCAATAGTTTCGAAGAAAGGTGTGTTAACTGGTGTACTACTACATTTAATATTTGTTTGTTTGTTTGTGTTTAAATGAAACTCTGACATATTTCTGTCCTGTAGTGCACAACATAGAGGAAATAAAGCGCCCTCTAGCTCAGTCCCTGGAGGGATGGGTGCTGCAACAGGCCGTGTCTGGTCTTATGCTTAGTGGACAGCTGGAACAGGCAGAGGCCCTCTGCACACAGGTGGAATATGAAATGAAATGAAACTCTTAGAAAATGAAATTATGCAGTAATATTATAATTCTTGTTCTCCATTGTTTGCACCAGGTTTTGAACGTGTCACCTGAACACCCGGCAGTGACTCTTTCTTTGAGACAAGTGCAGTGTCAGCGACTCCTGATGGCTAATGGTGGTGATGTCCTCCCTGACCCTGTAATTGAGCAGCTCAACAAAGCTGTGATGTTGAACCCCACCAACATTGGGGCGTGGCATGTAAGTGGAGACATGATTATTTACATTTAATGTGAATTTCAAATTCCAGTGTTTTAATGGTACAAAGTGGATTATTAAAAAATTATTGTAATAAGTCATACTTTACACACAAGCAAAAACTGTTACAACAGATGTTTACAAATTGAGGCTTTAAAATAGTGTACCAGTTGGTGGGTGGTGACTTATTTTAAAAAGTGAAGCCTAGTTGTATTGAAATGAAATCTTTTCTCATTATTGCTACTGACAATTAAACGTGCATGTTGCTTTAGAGCACACATGTCTAATATCAAAATGGCTGCATCTAGAAGAAAAAATTGGGGCAGAAAGAGGGGAAAAAACAAATATTTGCAGATAGTAGATGTGACTATATTACATAGTTTAATAAGAACAGAAATATTGCACTTTGATATATTCTATTACCTGGAAGTATGATGTTTTCTATAATAGTAGCTTTTCTTTCCCATATATTTTTGTTTCTCTGTGATTTTCCTGCTTTTATCTATTTTTCTAATAATCTTCACTTCGCCTTTCACTTTCTTTCTTTTTCACTCAGTGGCTGGCTGAGGTGCATCGCAGCCAAGGCCTGCTGGTTCAGGCAGTACTGGCATACAGACAAAGTCTACAGCTAGCCTCACAGCTGGGTGTACACAGCTGCCAGATAGCCAGTCTGCTCCGGCTTGCACTGCTGGGCCTAGGACCCTGTATGGTGAGTTCCTGAATAAAATACACAGAAATTTTTCTAATTGTGATACCATAAAGGACAGTTACAACAGCAAGTTGACAGTACTACCATTACTTACAAAATCACTATATTTATAATTAATGGTATGTAATATCAAAGCAACTTCAATTTTTTTCTGATACTTGAAAGTTTTGTTGTTTCTTTTGGTAATAGGAACCAGTTGTACTTTTGAATTATTTTAGGAGTTACTTATTGTTTTACACACACACACACACACATACACACACACACACACACACACACACAGTTGCAGCACCTTTGTATACCCATGCTAAGTGGGCAGAAGCAAAGTGGGGGAGGTGAAAGATGAATGAATATCCATCTGTGAATCACAGGGCCAAGAGGCAAGGTCAAGTGGAAATCCAAACAAGACAAGCTTTTGTGATTTTACTGGCATGCATATGTTCTTTTTGTGCTTAGAGGACAGACAGTCCCTTAATTATCTTTCAGTGTTAAATTTTCCACTTCCATTTCTACTTTTGTGAATGTGTTTTGTGTGAATATGATGTACTTTTTGTGTCTCTATGTGACTATTTCATAGCGTCTAGTTTTACTCTGAGCTCTGTTCTGTCTGATTTCTAAGGTGGGTGTCCCAGGAAACGACTGGAAGGACCTGGTGATAGAAGCCACAACGGAGGTTTTGAAGTTGGGTTCATACCCCATGGCTCTACTTTTCCAGGCCCTGCTCCAGTGTGTAACCAAGATGGCTGCCAGGTTAGTGCCTCCCAGTGATTGTACAAATTCACATGTATGTTGTTGATGTGTAGCTTTTCAATAAATATATCTAAATATTTTTTTTGTGCTATTGACATGTTATTTGTCATTTAAAGAGACTGTATGAATCGTATAATTAATTAAACTTCACATTTAGCCCTTCTTCAGTGTGTTCAAGGAGTCAGGTATTTAGAAACTGAATAGCATGTAATGATGATACGATTTCACTACTTTTTTCAAAATCCTTCCTGAGTGCGTATTTACAGAGCATTTATTATAAAGTAAAATTCCTTGATAGCTGCACAAATGTCTATGTGGTGACAAAGTGTCAGTTATGGACACAGACAGGCACATTGTACTTTGAGATGACTATTTGTATTAGCTGCAGCTGGATGATAACACTAGCGAGCACCAGGTTGTCGTTGGGGTTTTTTTTTTTTTTTGTGGGCAATTGGTACATGCATACACATCAGTAGAGCCAGTATAATTATGCACTACTGATGTTATATTCTGTATGTGTCTGTCTTCTGCAGAGAAACAAGGCGATTGCTGGAGAGGCTCGTGTATGTTTCATCTCAAGACTTCCCAGTGACGGTGGTGCAGGTGGCCAGTTGGTACCTCCTCAGACACTTGCATGCTAAAAATGATGAGGAGCTCATCAAAGTGAGTGCACAGCTGCCTTATGTTAAGTATTTGTTTAAAAATTCCAGTTTACAATTTTTTCTTGCAAAAACAGCTTTAACTCTTGCATGGTCAAGGTCTTATGTGTTTTACTTTTGCATTGTTCTTTTTTTTTAGTACTAGTTTGACAGTGAACATTTTTGTCTCATGTCTGTGCAGGTCCTTTTGCAACATATCAAAAAGAATAGAGACAACAGACTGCTGGAGTTTCATTCACTGCTTACTTCATCTTCAGATTGAACGTTGCAAACCACATCACAAGCCATCTATTATATTTCTGCATTTTAAATTGAATATAAAGTAGCTAAGCAGTTTCAGCCACAGGCCAAGCAACACTGAGAAACTAAGCCTCCATTTCTACAAATTGCACCCTGCTTGCACAGCACACCTAAAATATCTGTGTTTCTGCATGTTGCAGCCAGATATGAAATGTTAATAGTCGAGGCATTCTGGATCTGATTATCAAAGTTATGGTTTAATTTGCTTTGCATGATTGACTTGTATTTTTACATTATCTATTCAGTTAATTTAAGTCATTTCAATTTTCACAATGTAATCATGACCCCATTCAAGCTGAAATAAAGATGTATTGCTATGTACATAAAGATTATCATCCTGATTGCTCATGACCATAACACATGATGACATGAAAATGTTACATTACAGTAAGCTTAATCATCTCAGTTTATATAAACTTCTTTAGAAAATATATAAACATATTTAAGACAGTAATTCATTCAAAAAGCTGTACAATTGTGGAAGATCAGAAGAAAATTTGTGGCTAGTTTTAAAAGTATGATTAGAGCCTGAGTTTTATTTAAGTACTGTTGCCAAATCTTATCAGAAGGAGTAGTGTAAGTTAAATCCAGTATTATAAGAAAAGAGCCAAACCAGAGAAAATTCTGTTTCAATTGACAATTCTTTGTTAAGGAAAAAGCAGATGGTTACAGATACTCTTAAGAGGAGGTCATTCTAGCTTTAGCTCGCTGTCTCTAATACATCAAGTACAGAGTCTTC
>JAOWBL010000024.1:7799218-7821589 GCA_028564865.1 Zenarchopterus dispar | reverse complement strand
GGGTGACCCTACCAGGGGCTTAAGCCCCGGACAACTGAGCTCCTAGGATCATTGGAACACTCAAACCCCTCCACCACAGTAAGGTGTCGGGAACCTGGATCATAAGGGGGTATATTAGATGCTTATCACAAATTTCTGTTTTGAAGTGGTTTAATTTTCAACTCAAAGTTGTACTTTGTTTCTTTACAGATTCATTCTTTTATTTATTTCTCATCACAACACTATGAAATTGTGCCTTTTCGCAGGTTCTCATTCAAGCTTGACAGACTTCTTGACTCTTCATTGTGTCAATATCTGCTAAAGATTTTACTGCCCAACTCAATCTCAAATAAAAAGTATAATAAATAGTTTTACTTGACTTATCCAACAACCACGCTCTGTTATTGCTCAGATGCCCAACGGCCATGAGTAAATCTTTTCACTTGGCTTCAACTGAATTCAATTATGCTCTCAGATCTTGGCTCTTCATTCAGACGAATGTTAAAGGAAGATCACTAATGAATGATCTTCATCTACGGTGTTAGGAATGTTATGTTCTCAGGTTACAAGATAAATGTGTTTTAAATGTGTGGCTAATTTCTTTGGTGAAGGTTGAAATCTTTCATCTTTGAATACAGCTCTGTGGTGACTGATATCAGTGGACATCCATATTATCCTCTGATCTATGGATATCGATATCCATAGATAGGAGGTAGGGACAGTGGGAATCTCGTTCATCCATTCATGCATGTCACTACTTAGATGATG
Organism: Zenarchopterus dispar; assembly: GCA_028564865.1. Lineage (NCBI taxonomy): Eukaryota > Metazoa > Chordata > Actinopteri > Beloniformes > Zenarchopteridae > Zenarchopterus > Zenarchopterus dispar. The sequence continues at coordinate 7,820,842 of JAOWBL010000024.1, read as the reverse complement.
AGGCATTTGGCTGCCTTAAGAGAGTTACAGTTACTCCCACCATTTTCCCGCATTTCATTGAATTTCTTCACTTTGACATTTAGAGCACTGGGCAGAAATCACATCGCGTCAATACCCACTGTGGGCCTTCGTGATGCTTTGTTTTAATCAAACAGTTGGATTCTTCTGGTCCGCACCAGGTCTAAGTTAGCTGCTAGGCACCAGCCGAGGCCACCCGCCGGGGGGAGACCCACATGAGGTGGGCTCCTCCAGACGGGCGCCGCAGCTGGGGAGATCCACAAGAAGATCCAACCGGTCTGCCTTCCACTCGGTGTCGGACACTGCCCTGTGAAGAACTCCCCGCCCTGTCGCGGTACTCAGGGTGGCGGCGAGACGAGGGGCCCGCAAGGTGGGCTGGGCACTGCAACTCCAGCAGTAGGGAGGGGAGGGTGACAGCGGCAGCTGCGAGCCCAGCCATGGCACGAGCCCAGCCCAGCCGGGCAAACAAAAGAGAACTCTTCCCGGGGCTCCCGCCAGCTTCTCCGGGTTCATTTGCGTTACCACAATGGACGCCTTGAGGCACCTATCTCCGCCACTACTGGTTAGGGATCTGAACTTGACTCCCTTTTGATTGGCCAGGGGTGATGTAGGCCATCGCCCCGTGCTTCCAAATGGTGTTCGCCCATTCCTTAGGACTGACCGACCCATGTTCAACTGCTGGAACCCTTCTCTACTTCGGGCTTCAAAGTTCTCGTTTGAATATTTGCTACTACCACCAAGATCTGCACCCGTGGTGGCTCCACCTGGGCTCACACCCTAGGTGTCCATGCTCACCACAGTGACCCTCCTACTCGTCGTGGCTGAGCCCTCGCAGCTCCTGCTGCCAGTGACAGTCGGGTATGGGCCTGACACTCCAGCGCCATCCATTTTCAGGGCTAGTTGATTCGGCAGGTGAGTTGTTACACACTCCTTAGCGGGTTCTGACTTCCATGGCCACCATCCTGCTGTGTATATCAACCAACACCTTTTCTGGGGTCTGATGAGCGTCAGCATTGGGTGTCTTAACCCAGTGTTTGGTTCATCCCACAGCACCAGTTCTGCTTAGAAAAAGTGGCCCACTAGGCGGCTCGCATCCCACTCACATGCTGACTCCAAGCCAGCGAGCCGGGCTTCTTACCCATTTAAAGTTTGAGAAGGCTGAAATCGTTTCGGCTCCAAGACCTCTAGTCATTGACTTTACCAGATAAAACTGTGACCTCTGAGTGCCAGCTATCCTGAGGGAAACTTCGGAGGGAACCAGCTACTAGATGGTTCAATTAGTCTTTCACCCCTATACCCAGGTCAGACAACTCATTTGCACCTCAGAACTGCTGCGGGGCCACCGCGAGAGTTTCCTCTGGCTTCGCCCTCCCCAGGCATAGTTCACAGTCTTTCAGGTCCTATCGCCCCCCCTCTGGCTCCACCTCCCCGACGGAGCGGGCGAGACAGGCCGGTGGTGCGCCCAGGATCCCACCTCGGCCAGTGTGCACCAGCCTTCACTTTCATTGCACCACAGGGTTTCACTCAAAGCCCTCTGACTCTCGGGGGAGTTAGACTCCTTGGTCCGTGTTTCAAAATGGGTCAGCTACCGGGTGGGTAGCTGACATTGCCGCTGACCCCTTGCACCTCTTGGTGAACGTGGGCCAGTCCCTGCCCAGGTGACACAACATGGTCGGGGCGCACTGAGAACAGTCCGCCCCAGTCACACCGGGGGCAAAGGGGGCCCCGTCCCAACGCCGCCCCCCCCAGAGACAGGGGTGGGCAGAGAGGGCACAGAGAGCACTGAGTCCATAGCCCTGGGAGGCGTCAACATCAGGGTGAGGGCGTGCTGTAAAGCTCGAGGCCAAGGCTGCGAGCCACCTTCACCAACCATGCACCACCACCCACAGAATCGAGAAAGAGCGATCAATCTGTCAGTCCTTTCTGTGTCCAGGCCAAGTGAGGTTTCCCATCTTGAGTCGAATTAAGCCACAGGCTCCACTCCTGGAAGTGCCGTTCCGTCAATTCCTTTAAGTTTCAGCTTTGCAACTATACAGTTTAGTGCTGTCAATGAAGATTTGAGTTTGATGAAAGAGGAAGAGTTTTTTACTGTGTGATGCAGTCACACGTCTTCATCTTGTCGTCATTTTTCTCCTCATCTGGACTTCTTATTTCATAATGCGATGCTTAATGTTGATTAATTGCTATGAGTTTATCATTTAAAAATATCAGATCAGAACCCTATATGTGGTGGATACAAGCTAAAGATGTAATATATTATCAGACTATGTATTGCATCTGCCGTAATTACACTGGGAAAAAGAGGCAGAATAAGGTAACAAGAAGATTTGAAGACGGACTGCACAACACCAAATTACTGACATGTTCATCCAGATGAGACTAAAATTATCCCCTGACCTCAATGTTTGCTCAAGTAGAGTAGATTATCTGTGGAGGGATTTTTACTTTATAAATCACAGACATGGCGCATTCGTACAGCATTAAAATCACAGATGTCCCCTGTAATTAGGACAAATTACCGCAGGTCCCTAGATCATTTTAATCCTATTTGAATGGGGTATTAAATAATTATTCATAGAAATAAAACTGTAGATGAGTCAGAATCATGGTAAACCATGGCGCAGTGACTTTAAAGTCTGTTTGACCTTGAAATGGGTAACTAGATGGAGTCTTGTGATAAGTAATGCACCAAAAAAGCTTTACATCTCTTTGTGTTTGTTTGGTTTTGAAGGATGCAACTAAATCTTTTTAGCTTTTTAACTGGGATGAGATCCACAAGTTGACCTGCGTTAAGACCAAATGTAGAGGACATGACCAAACAGCAAGGATGCAGGGATGTACCAGCAGCTTTATATCCACGTGGCTTCAGTTAAAGGGATAACAGTCATTCCAGATGCTCTGGGGTGGAGAGAGGCAACAAGGAATCACAAAAGCTTTTTGTGATTCCTTGTTGGAAAAATTCTAACTCTGCCCTCCAGCTATGCAGTGGGGAGAAAAGAACCACAAGAGATGGATGAGTTCAATAATTATTACTTGCGCAAGAAGTAAATGGCAGCTTAACAGCATTGTCAGTTTCCTCCTATCTACTGAAAATCTCACACATACAGAGCACAAATATAGGGTATAGACACTCCCCTTGCACAGTTAAGGTGACGCCCACTTTACACTGCCTTCTTTCAGTAATTTTCCACTTTGACCTATCACCTACACAGTCCTTCTTCTGGTAACTTTCCATCTTGACCTACTACGACCTTTCACTTTACACAGTTATTCATTCAGTAACTTGCCACAAAACCTTTCTCAGTACTTTTCCTCTTTAACCTTTTCACCTTAATGAACACTAGATCTGACACAGACACAAGCACATCTTAATGTCAAAAGCAGAGATAATACAAAACAGAAATAATACTTTATGTACATTTTCTAAACATTTCTTTTTTGAGGGGATTATACACCTTTTTTTTACTTTTGTGATTTATTTAACAAAAGGAAGACAAAAATAAAACATTACATGGGCAACATTAAATACCCCCATTGATTCAGTAGCTTGTAGATCCATGTTAAGCAGCAACAACTTGAACTACACTCGACTTCATCAATGTCAATCACGGTTGTGGGGGAATTCTAGTCAATTTTTCTTTCAAATATTATTTCAGGTTATAGTTCATAAAATAATATTCTTGTCTACAGAGTACAAAACTGAACTTCTTCAGCAGCGGTTGAACTACAGCATGCTTGAGGAAGCTAGGGGCCACACCTATTAAAAGTGATGTGTTACAAATCTGTACAATACAATGGCCAATGGAGTCAAAAACATTTTTAAACAACACAGGAGAAATGATATCATTTGAACAAGTGCAGGGTTTCATTTTGTCAAGAAGAGTTGAGATATCATGTAATGTTACAGGTTTAAATGAACTCAACAAATGATGAGGGGGGTGAACCGTAAACAAAAGGGGTGAATTCCTAGCAGAAGAAAAACCTTAAAGACAAACAGAGATGTTCATGTTCTACTCAATGACTGACAGGTGTCCAGGTCCCCACACCTCCCACCCCCCATCATTCCGCCACCACAGTGGTTGACAGTGGGTCTAAGGTGTTTCAACTGAAATGGTGTGTTTGGTTTTCTCTTCTGGACATCAAGACCAAACATCTCCACTTTGCTCTCTGTCCATAGGACATTGTTCCAAAAAGTCTGCTGGTTTGTTTAGATGTAGTTTTGTGAACCTCATAGTGCTTCCATAATCTTTTTTAAACAGGAGAGATTGTCTTCTGGGAAGTCTTTTAAACAAACTGTACTGGTTCAGTCTTCGAACTGGGCTGTCATGAAATTTTAACATGCTTAACGGGACCCGTAGGCTCTGAAGTGGAGCACTTGGGTGTTTTGTGTCTCTCTGAGCATTGCATGGTTTGAGTTTGGGGAAAATTTGCCCGGGACATCCACTCTTTGGAAGACTAGCAATGGTCTTGAATGATTTCAATTCAATTCAGTTCAGTTCAATTCAATTTTATTTAGATAGCATCTACTACAATACAAGTTATCTCTAGGTGGTTTCTCAGATCATGAATCTTTCTCAGATCATGAGAAAGCGCTCAGATCATGACCCCCCATAAATTATTTAACAAACTGTGACAAGAAAACACCCCCTTTAAGAGGGAAGAAACCTTGATCAGGACCTGGATTATAAGGTGGGACCCTCCCACTGAAGACCAGCTGGGTAGAGCAGGAAAAGAGAGACAGGAAAGAGAGGATGAAAATAGAGAGGAGAGACACAGATATATTGTCAATGGTATGTAAGATAATATATATTTGTAGTAATTATTCATCAGCTGGAGAACTAAGAGTTTTATGTACATATGACTGATACATGGTTAGCCGGTGTACTACAGAGATAAATATAAAACCAGGTGGAGACAGCAAACACTGAGGTGGTCAGAAGGTGGGACTGCAGGTCAGCTTGCAACTCTGGAAAACTTTGGAAACTCTGGCCTACAAATATCATGTTGGTGTCCTCCTGCAACGTGAGTCTACAGCAGCATATCTAGGATGCAGCTTTGTTTAAGACAAGTTTGCTCCAGTCTTGTCTTGTAGCTGCAGCTATGACTAGAGGCCCTAAAAACTAAAGTTTACACTAACTATATGCTTTACTAAACACAAATGTTCTAAGTTTGGTTTTAAAGGTGGAGGTGGTGTCAGCCTCCTTAACCTAAACTGGAAGTTGTTTCCATAGTAACAGCTCCTGATAGCAGAAGACCCATCCTCCACATCTAGATCCACATCTCCACATTTCGATCTTCTAGGAACTCCAAGTAAACCTGCACTCTGAGAGCGTAGAGCTCTATAAAGAACATAAGGAGATATCAGGTCTGGTAGAAAACCAGGAGATTGGTTTAGGACTTTATACACAAGGAACAGAATTATGAATTGGATTGTAAATTTTACAGGGAGTCAATGGAGGGAGACTAACACAGAAGAGATGTGATCTTGCCTGCTGATTTCCAGTTATGAGTCATTTTTCTCAATTGTAGAACTTTAAATGTTTGGAAATTGTTCTATCAGCCTTTTGTGACTGATATGCAAAACATGTCATGGGCTCAATTTTTGGGCTAGTTCCTGTCTTTATTTTGAAGGTCTGTTTTTATGTTGAGTCATAGTTAGACTTCCCTTGCTCCTGTCTGCCCTGATTATTTGCACCTGTGTCTCATTAAGTTCTGTTTGTATATATTGCCTTGTCTTCCCCTTGCTCCTTGCCAGTTCATTTTGTGTTTCCCCTGCGTCCAGTCTCGCTGGCAATCTTCATCTTGCACATCCTAGATCCCTGGTTGTTTCCCCTATTTTGAGACAATAAACTTTGTTATCTGGCAATCTGCATAGTAGGTTCTGTTTGGTGCCAGCATTACCATAACAAAACACTTGCTTCTGAAGTACCTTAGAGAATGTCTTTCCTGCTTGGCAGTTTAACACACACCTGAACACTCCAGACCAGCAAACTGCCAAAACATCTGCGTTTATGGAGGTATGCACACCTACTGCTGATCAGTTCATTTGTGATTGATAAGGAGCTTGGTTTGCATCATTGAATGTATTAAATCCAGTAGAAGCAGTAAGGGGGGTACTTAGTAGTTCCTACATGAATTTTCTTTCATTTTGGCTCTATTTTTCATCAAATTATTAACACTGTCAATACTACACAAGTTTGTATTTTCCTAAAAGTAATATCCACTATGATTGGGTGACTTTATTACGCTTATACACAAATATGGTGAAGGTTAAAAGCTGACTATAGAAGATGAAAGGAAGTCCAGAAATGTCCTGTCCTTCTGAATGTAATCCTTGACAAAGCGAAGATAGAGATGTCACAACCTGTCCACAGAGGGAAGGAGAGGGAGACAGTTAGATACCACTGTGATGTAGAATAGAGGAGGATCTAACTTTTACATGTCATAAAGATTTGACTTCATCAGCCCATTAATCACATCTGACCTAGCTAGAATGTGGAAAGTAGCATCAAACAGTGCCACCTATGGTTCATACATGGTTCATACCGGTGGGTCCACGTGTAGCTGCAGAATCTTAAAGACCAGAGGCTACAAGTCCATCTGATTTAAATTCTCTTTAATTGCCACAGTATCTTGAGTTGTTCCTGTTGGTCTTGAATGTGCAACACAAGGTAGTATTTGGAGGCACTCTGAGACTTTTATGCACTTGTATCCAGCACAGCGACTGCACATACCTCTGACTGAAAACAAGTCGATCAGTATCAAGAGCTCAGTGCATTTCTGAAAGATCCCTCTAATCTAGTTTCAGACATTTTAAAGAGCTGTCTGTCTCAGACTCTGCTCAAAACTGCCAGAGTTTTTAAATCCTTTCAGTCCCTCATAAATGAAAAAAGACACAGCTTACACAATATGAAGCTTTTCACTGGTTTTAGAGTTCCAATTTGATTTGAATCACAAATAAAAATGATTTATTTTCTTTAAACAAAAATCTGTTCTATCATCAGTCACTGACAGACTTTTGCCAGCTTGCTCCTATTTCATATTTACTTTTAAATGACTTCTAATGTAAGAATGTTGAAGTTATGTTAATGATCAAATCATGAAGTGACTGTTCCACATCATAGCAATTAAATAAATATATGAAGGGATAAAATGTGTGAAAAGGGCACTATACTGAGTGTGAACTCTAAAAACTGACAACCTCGAAATAGCAATTGTGATCATTAAAAACCCAAAAAGATTGAAATGTTATGTTTCGTCTTCCCAGGTCCAGTTAATCCATTTATTTCCATCCATAAGAATGTTTTTTTCCCATCACTTAGAAAATGACATTAGAAGCAGATGACATCAGTGATCTCTGATTCGTCAAACAGCACCGCACAAGGAACCCTCATTCATCGATCGCTGATTGAGCCATGTGGACAAAGGTTACTGTGGAAACCTTTTGTCAACTCTATAAACAAGAGATACATTCACTAACGACACTTAAAACCTAATACTGAGGGGAAAAAAAGATCTTATGTTATTCTAGTTCAGATGGTTGATGTCTGGATGGACCATGAATGCATATCTGGGAATCTACGTGATGCTTTTCCATAACTCGACCTTAACTTGAACTGTAAATATCACAAAGGAAAACTTGTGATCAGTCGGCAAACACAACAACAAAAAGTGCCTTTTTGATCGTTAGTGCTTTTGGGTAAAATTAATCTTGTAAAATGGAAAAAAAAGGAGTACATATGCCATCATTTGCAACAAAAAAACTTTGACCAACTTAAGCATTTGTATCCCTTGGCTACATAAATTCAGCATGGTGAACAAGGGCTAATAAAAGGGAATTTTGAAATACAATGGGGAAGTCACTAATAAATCATTTTAGAAGCAATTTCACTATTATTATATACCAAACTGCCCTGTTATAGCAGTATTAATCCTCAGACAGTTATAGATAACAGGACCAGCAGCGTCTTCTGACAACCAATACAAAGTTACCACTTCATGTATGTTAGTGGATTCTGTTTTTAATGCCTCTGCTACTTTTCAGCTTCTCGTCAATGCTCTCCAGCTGCACAGGCAGGGCTCATGTTTCCAGCTTCTAACAGAGCTTTTAAACCCCTTGTTTTAGGCAATGGTTACCACTGAATTATTGCTTAAATAGTGGCATTTTTTAATTGATATTTAAAATTCAATTCAGTTTATTTATGTAGCACCAATTCACAACAAAAGTCACCTCGAGGTGCTTCACACTGTAGGGTAAAGATAAAACAGTGTTACAAGGAAGATCCCAACAATCCAATGAGCCCCTATGAGCAAGCACTTGGCAACGGTGGGAAGGAAGAGCTCCCTTTTAACAGGAAGAAACCTGCAGCAAAACCAGGCTCAAGGAGGGGCAGCCATCCACCTCGACCGGTTGGGGGTGAAGGAACAGAGAAGACAAAAAGGAGAGCAGAGAGAGACACAGGCTATGGGAGTAAGAAAACAACATTTAATAAAATGTAGCACTAACAAAAAAATGCATGGGGAGTGAAAAGAGGTGAGTGGGGTAGAAATGCCCATCATAAGAGGCCTCCGAGCAGTCTAAACCTATTGCAGCATAACTAAGCCCTAACTATAAGCTTTATCAAAAAGGATAAAAGATAAGTGTAAATTGTCTTTTAATTAACTCACCTGTAAATTACCTGAAGATTGTTGATTTTTTATTTTTTTTGTGCTGTGAATCCCATTGTTGAGCGCTGATAGCTACTGAAGAATTGGTTTTCCAGAAGTCAGCATCCAGTAGAGATTTGGCAGTCACAAATTCTCACAAGTAATCAAGTTGATTTACTTGAAGATGCCTGGAATCAAGCCAGTGCTTATCTGATTAATGTTCCACTAAAATCAACTTGACCTTTTGTGGGTGGAGATGAACACTAATTCATGTTTCGCTAAGATCAACTATGATGCGAAGATCAACTATGACTCCTTGTAATTCTGCATTTTTAATGGAGAATTACAAGAAGGAGTCCTTTCTTCTGTTAATGACTGCACATGGGATGTTTTTTATTTTAAATTAGTGTTTCAAATTTCATATCTCCCAATAACTGATACTGATGTTAATATCAAAAAGACATTGTTGTTATTTGTTGTTTTCAATTTGAAAGATTGCAAACAAAGTGCATAAACTCAGGGAAAGAATACATCAATTATCCAATCCATCAAATGATTTAAAAATCATGTTTTATCTGAACAGGATCAATTAAGTAGTGCTGATAAAAAAGTAATAACTTCAGCCTTTAATATTTAGTTAATAGTGAGTTAATATTTGAGTTTGAATTGATTTTGTTTGTTGTCAATGCTGTCATTCTAATTTGTGATCAGTGGATTACATTATTATTGATCCCCTATATTGATGTTGGATTGGAAATATCCCCTCTCTGGTTTCAGCATCAACAGCCTTTTTCCATATTTGTAAATGTAGGATGTAAAAAAGATGTAAGAACAACATGAAAGCCATTGTGTGGGGAACTTGGTTTGCATACATGCTCAGCAGTATGGATGTGGGGGCTGACAGCTTCTATTTTCCTGCATCACCCAGAGTGACCTGCGCAGAGCTTTGTAATGGTCCACCAGGATGAAGCTCATGGTTCCCCCATCCCCAACACCCCACCATCTCCTCATCCTCATTTCTGTTGCTCCCGCTATGTCTCAAAGTCTGACTCACACTCCAGCCACCATCCTACGCTGTGTGGGGAGACAAGGACCTGTGATGTATGAGAGTGCTGGGAAACGTGGGAAGAATAAACTGCATTGCTCAGAGATCTCAGTTAGTGTATGTGTGTGTGAATCTGACAGGTTCGTTATCCCCAGATGCCTGACTATGTTTCATATACCAGACCAACTAATTTGGATGTTAAGTAGAAAATTTAATGGACTCCCAAAGTGACTTGGAGAAACAGTAAAGCCAATGAAGTGTCTGTGAGCTGTGACGAGTCATGTTGTGAAGATGCTGCAGATACCACTGACCATGTTGAGTCCTAAGAATCATGTGGTAAAGGTCAACAGCTTCATGAACGAAATGCTTATGGAGCATCTGACAGCTCTGCTGGGGATGCTTCCGGCTTGTGGCTGAGGATGCTTCTGATTTGTGACTGTGTCCCTGGGCTTCCTGGGTAGAAGATAACCTGTAAACAACACTTGTTTAGAGTCAAAGTATGACCAGACTCAGAAAAATCTATACTTAAACTCACTATTTCATTTTATGTAAATATGTCCAAAGTGCTCTTCCAATGACTTTTATTTATTTGCAGAAGATATGAACTCAAGATATGTCATCCTTTTTCTCATCAAATCTAGTTAGTCTGTTAATATTCCTACATTTTTTTCATTTCAGGTCTGCGACACATTACAAAAAGCTGGGGCATTTTCATACTAGTGAGGAGGTAAAAGATGAAAATGATTTTATGTTAAACACATTTATATGTACATAATGATGATTTGGAACAAAATCAGTTATTATGAAAGTTGAGTGTTTGAAGTGCCAAGATGGACACATGATATTTACCTAATTAACAAATATGTGCAAAACCATTGAAATGTATAAAAACAGTGAAAGATTGGAGGAGATTTTCATATTCGTCCTACAGAGCACAATATCATGAAACCATTTGGGAATCTGGAGGAATTTCAATGTGTGAAGGACAAGAGAGCAAGTCAATGCAGTGGGATAGCTGACATCTCTGATCCCTCAGTCAAAACTGAATCCAGAACCATCATTCAACTGCTGATAGAACCACATGGACAATGGTTACCATGGAAACCAGTGTCAACACTACAAGACTTACACATATTCACCAGTGACACTGAAACCTTAGTGAACCTTGTCCAGTGGCATCAACATCTATGGGCTCAGATGAATGAGAGGTGGACCTTCACACAGGGAACAGATAATTCAAATCTCTCAGGAGGAAATGGATGTAGTGTGCTCTGGACCAAAGGCAAGAAAATCAGAAACTCTCAAGGCCAGAATATCATTCTAGTGCTGAGAAGGAATGGAAACATTACAAAGTGGTAAAAGTTTTAGAGTATGGCCTTATTAATTTTTTTTTTTTTTTTGAATGTTTTGAGGGCCTGAAATATAAAAGCTAATGTATATAAAATCAAATGAAGTTGACAAGAAAAAAACAGACTCTTGCCATCTGCAAAGAACTAAAAGTCAAACTGAATGAGAAGAATTGTTGAGTCATTCTTTTACTTTTTTATTTTCAATATTGTCCCAACTCTTTCTGATGAGTCCCAACTTCTTCAGTTTTTTCAAGACAATTGACATTAGATGTTTCCTGACCAATTGTTCAATTTTTCATTATCATTTGTATTTATTTTATTTTTTCTTTGTGGATTTGAACTACTTTACCCTTATGATAGTGTGAAGGAACCAGCTCCATCAACAGCTGTCTGCTGGAAATGGATGAGTGTCAAAAAGTACAAAAAAAACAAAACAAAAACAAAACAAAAAAAACGTTAAAGACCTTATTTCAGCACCCTGTCAGTCAGGCTGGAAAAACGCAAGAACAGCATCCGACCCCTGTGATGAAAGACCTCTAAAGCCCTATCTTATCGTTCCCTGTGAAAAGGGACATCCATATTTGAAATTGAAATGACATGCACCTAAATGTGCTGAAAGTCCCGCATGATGGCCATGGATTCATAGACAGTGAGTTTGGGTAGATGGCACTCTGGTGGTGATGGTGGTGGTGGTGGAGCTGGGGGTAGTAATGTTCTCTTTAAGCTACGCGCTTGCGCAATCACGCACTGCTCCCGCGTTATCCCCGCACAGCAAAACTATGCAGCGCATAGAATAAAATTACCTTTAATTGTCAATTAAATAAACACAAAACAATTTATTCTGTACCATTTTGCAATGCAGCTCATTGAATTACAGGTGACAACGAGCAGTGACACTGTCCGGTATGACGCGGTTCACGGCACTAGTTACACAGCCAATCACTGTTAATTAACAGTGCTTTATGCGTACGTGCTGCTGTTTTGCAGGTTAGCATACATAGCTAAAGACTCAATAGAGTTATGAGAGGTACAAAAAAATGCTGCTAACCTTTTATTATGGTGAAAGGAACGGGCACATCCACTCACCAAGAGAAAGTAAAACACAAATGCGGTTCTGTTAAGATGGAATGGTTGTCGGAGTATGTTTGAATGTAAACAAAAGAGGCCATCAACCTGGACAAGTCTACAACTTCTGGAGAAGTGAGAAGGACAGACAGGAAAAATAAGGTGAAATTTAAGTCTCCAATCAGATTTGTGTTTATTCTGGAGTCATTTACTAGGAACTTGCTTTTATAGACATTAATCATGAAATGCTGTGACAAGATTGAGTAGTAGAAATGCTTATGAAAAACTGTAATATATTTTACAGAATTACAGGATTTTACACTGTATGACATGCTTGCTAAATGTCTCAATTCTTCCAGGGCAGCACCTCCACCCAGATCGGAGCAGACCCCCACCACCCAGATTAGTGCCCCCCACTCCCCATTAGGGAAGAACCACCCTCCCAACACACCCAGATCAGAGCAGTATTCCTACCTTGACATATAAGATACTACACAGTTCATGAAAAACAAGATTTTTGTCTTTTTCATTGTAGGTGGGCCGAAACGTTTATATTAAAAGTAATCTAATAGAAATTACTGATGTAATTTGATTCTTTTGACAAACAGTGTAATTTGTTATGACCTCAGGTTTTGGAAAGGTGTCATACTGATGTGGTGACCCTGTGCATGTCTGATGTTGCTCACAGTGGTCCAAGAAATTCTCAGGGAATTTGTGTGTATTCTCAGACACGTGAAAAATTAGGGGGAACATTGGTTGGTAGCCTTTCTACTCATGGGGTTAAAGAGAAGGCAGGAATGTTGGCTGCTTACGACCCGCCAGGGTGGGCGGGATCAGGAGCATTTTGCTGCATGAGTGGATACCGACACAAAGACAAGCACACAGTTTACTGTATTTTCTAAAAGTGGGTCTGATTGATGATGCACACTTCATTGAGTGTGCTGGCAGTTTGACTTGTAACTCTCATATCCGAATAGCTGTGTGAGTCACACTTCTGTCAAAATGGCATTAGTTTGAGGAGTTTGACCCTCTGAACAACCCTGTCAACAATGTTCACCTCCAAAGCCCTCACTTTATTAGAAACAACACAAAGCAGCATCCACAGGTTGTTAATGGTCATTTCAGAGCCTTTGGAAGTAACACCTGATAATGAAAAAAAAATGTTTTATTAAATAAAAAAATAAACAACAAACACCTAATGTATCCAGTGTATGATGATGAAATTTAAGTATAAATTGTTAAAGAAATAAAGTGGTGCTTTCAATTTTAATGTACAATTAAATTTCTGCACCGTTTCATATGTCAGGCTTTACACGGTTGATGTGAACTAATCATCATCTAAGTCACAAAAACAAGCACAATGTACTCAAGCTAATAACATAAAAATGTCAATTAATGTCTTTACTGAACAGTCACAGTAAGGGAGGAAAAGTAAGTTAACACAGACTAGTTACTTCAACAGAAACTAATCAGTCATTCTTTTACACACCTGGAGTCCACTTAATGCCATGTGTTTGTAGGTTTAGAGCTACTTGAAGATTTATGCCCCATTCAGATGAGATTAAAAGTACCTGGGGGCCTGTGTTAATTTGTAATAATCATGGAGGTGATTTTAATCCTGTCTGAATGTGCCATATCTGTGACTTTTTAGAGTAAAAATTCCACCAAAAATTACCTACCCTTTTTCAGCAAACACTGAGGTCATGAGATAATTTTAATCCCAACCAGATGCAAATATCAGTGATTTTGTTTGGGCTGGAATCTTTAAAAAAAAGAGAAAGAAAATACTCCCATTGGCTTTTCTGCTTCTTTCTCAGTGTAATTGTGATAAATGCAATACATAGTGTGATATTATATTATAACTTTAGCCTGTATCCACCACATATAGTGTAATAATATTATAGTTTTAGATGATAAACTTATAGAAATTAATTAACATTAAGCTTCGCATGGAGTTGTATGAGATAAGGGCCGTTTCTCAAAATACATTGATGGGAATTAAGGAACTACCAAGGAGGCGATCAGAAGAAAGACAATTAGATGAAGACGCGGCTACATCGTGCAGTAAAAAACTTTTTATCTTTCATCAATTTAAGAGCATCTCTGACAACACAAAAAAGCTATGACTTCAATGAAAGCATTAATTACTGCTACCATAGGAGCTTAAAACATAGGCCAACACCCAATTTTCCAATTCTGTCACTTCTCAAAACAGACATGTAGTCACTGAAATCTGACTCTTGAGTGTCTGATCAAATGATTTTAACTCAATATTCAAATTTAATGTCAAATAAAAGGTAGATATTTAATAAAAATCTGATGCCTCAATGTCACTTCCACATTCAATGTCTGTAAGTTGCACTCAAACTCAGACTTCACTTATCCAGCATGAATGACCAGCACTAAATCCAGATGTCGAGATGTAATGTTAGTTTACTGCAGGTTCAGAGGTCATTAAAGTCCAGTGCAAATATGACATTTGACACTCAAATATTTCGAAATTTGTTGTTCATACGAGGCATCTGCTGATGTGAAGCATTCCTCACTAACATAGATCTCTGAAAACATTTAATCAAGAGTTGTGGATCTGCAAAAGGATGGAACAAGATCCAAAGTCATCTCAAAGTGTTTATCATCCATCCATCCATCCAGTTGAACAAACTGTCTAAAAAGAGAGACAGTTTAAGCTACTCTTCTTAGAAGAGGACATCCAATAAACATGTATCAAGACACATAAAAGAATAAGGTAAAGAATGCACAAGGAGCTGTTAAAGCCTTGGAGACATCACTGGAGCTGCAAAAATCTTGCTTCATGCATCTGGATTTCTCCAAAATTGCAAAAGTGACATCCAAAGAAAACATTGGGGTCCTATTCAGTGAAAATTCAAAACTACATTTTGAGCTTGTTACCATTCCTTTTAGAAAAGACTTCAACAGCTGAAACATCAGTAATTTGCTTAAGGATATGAACATGAGCTTTAGAACTCTGCTTGTGATCAGTGGATCAGAGTGCAGTCTTTACCTAAGTGTGACATCTTCAGGTTGCATGTTCTTCGACATTTTTCACTTCCAGTATGTATTTGGATGCATGGGTCAGCACTGTAACCCCTCTCCAGCAAGCCATGTGTTCAGTTTACATCTTCTCCTTGTTCCTGCTTGAGCTTTCTCTGAGCTCACTCTCAGTCTGTCAGATTCACTCTAAAGTGGCTGAGGGCAACAGGGTGAGCATGCTTCTCTGTATCTCTGTGTACACTGTACAGGAGAAAAATACATGGATGAAAGTAGAGTACTGCAGTAGAATTAGGATCCTGCAGCATTCGGCTCAGATTTTGTGGACATAGACCTTTTTACCATTGTTTTCATTGACCACAGCTGAAGGTAGCCAGTCAGTGAAAAGGGATAACAATAAAGACAACTAGATTTACACCAGGCGGTGATTAGCAGGATCCAAGCACATTCACAATAGCAACTGGCAGTTGAATGGTTTCAGCAACATCCCCCATACATGAAATTTTATCTAATTTAGCAGACAATGAAAAAATATCAGAATAATCAGTTGAGTTTCTTGTAGTCTGAGCCTTGTGCAGAAGAGGGATGGTGAATACATTGGTAGAAGGATGATGAGGGTGGAACTGGAAGGAGGGAAGTCTAGAGGAAGACAAAGAGGAGATTTATGGGTGTAGTTACAGAACACATGGAGTTAGTTGGTGTGAGAGAAGAGGATGCAGAGGATAGGGTTAGTTGGGGACGGATGATTCACTGTGGAGACCCCTGAAGGAAATGGATGAGAGGGAAAGAAGAGACCTCTGAATTTGGATTGGCTGCTCAAGATCCAACCCAAATTCAGAGATCTTTTAGCGTAGTTGGCTCCTTAGCTATTGATATGTGTAAGTACTGGCACCCCGTATAGATGAAATGTAACATTTTTTGCTGTGTTAGGGCTGGACCCAAATACTAAGATATCCAGATATTCATTCATTATCCATAGTTCAATCTGTGTGTGTGTGGATATTGCTTTCTCAAACAGCTGCAACATTCAACCTTCTAAGTTATTGGTGGCCTTGTATCACCTTCCATAATGCTTCAGTTCATTGTAGCTATTACACAAGACAGCTGTGTCCATGCTTTAAACTAAATAAAGCCTAGTTATCAAATTATAAATTCCTTCCCCATCACACTTATCCCTAGAAAAAACAGTGTTCATTATCAGAAATTCAGTGGTAGCAGGATGAAGAGAACCATCTCATGCAGGGCTCAAGATGAAAGTTGATGTCCTTCAGCTTCTTGAATGAAACCCTAGTGATGGTTTTTGAGACTCTTAGTGCTGCTTAGATGTTTTGGGACATGATGCTGGTCTGCGAATGTCTTTGTGTAGATGTGGGCTGATGTGTGCGTGGATATGGGTTGATGTGTGTGGATGTGTGTATGAGTGGATCTGTGTTTGTTTCAGTATGTTTCAATGTACCAGTGCATTTTCAGCTTGTGCGGAAAATCCTCAGTGGAAAGGTTTTGTTCCTTTTTTCTTTTGGAAAGGTAAAATATGAGTGCAGGGAAGCCGACCTAAATAATCCACTACGCATGAAGCATGTACACTGAGGTTTCAATCAAACTGAGGAGGTCTAAAATAGCTGAAAACATCAGGTGTGTGTGGAGTGAAGAGCCAACTGCAATCACCTTCATACGAACACACCAAACCCACAGAAACACCACCTCATCATCTTTTTTCTTCTTCAGGTTTGACTGGAACTCTCGTAACTGTGCTAAAATTTGCGCTACAGCAGTGCAACATGAATTCATCCACATGTTGAATTTTGCTTTTGACATCTATCATCTGACTTGTCCTCAACTGTCTTTAATTATGATGATCAGTAACAGATTAGTTACTGGAAACAGAAGAAGTCCGGAGTCAGACTTCTTTTGTCTCCAGAAGTCGACTGATCTGAGGTGTTTCATGGCTGTATATATTTGTGGAATATCTTCATCAAAACATGGCTTGTCAGTCAGGAGCTAAATCTTCAGGTATCTAGATTTTCCTTTGGCAGGTGTTTTCAAATTTGATAGCTGTATTTTATTTTAGTTTTTCACAACTAGCCAAACTGCATGCTATAGTTTTTAATTTACTTTGTGAATCTGTGTGAACCTAAGCTTGCTAGGTGGCATCATTAACTTGGTAATACTGCAGCTATCCTCCACACCCCACAGCAAAAGCACATATATCCATTGTAGCTCCAGCTACGGTCTGGAGCTTGTCTTGACTTTTCTGTTATTACAGATGCATCAGCAGTATGTATTTTGTTTGTTTGGGAATAGATTTGTGATTGGAAAGGCACACCCAATAGAACATTTTATTTGCCTTTATGGTATTATTTCTGAGTGACTTCTTTTTTCTTTGCTGCTGTTCTGTAGATGTTAGCGTGAACATGAAGGTCCTTAGCAGAAGTGACTTGTCATGTCTGAGTGGAACCATTATCAGCCACTGATCTCACACATCTGTGGGATGGAGGACACAAAAGCTCCTTCTGTCAAGGATGAGCAGCCATCCCACTTACATCTCAGTGATTTTTTCCTGTGCAGATTCTCAGGCTTGAATTTATCTGCTTCTGTAACGTGTTCCGGTGGGCTCCAATGAGCTGCGAGCAAACTGTGAAACCAGTAATTAAAGGTGCCCTGTTCTGCCTGAAGGGAGCGTTGACCTGCCTAAAACCCTTTTAGCTTTCCCTAGATAGATTCAGAGTCCCATTATGCCCCTACTGCTATTTACAAGCATTTTCTGACTGACAAAAATAAAGAATAGAGAATGTCTTGTATCTTTGTCTGTTAAGTCAATGAAATACAAGGAGAAAGTGCATGATGTGATTGGGTTCATGAGCTGTACTCACCAAGGTGGGATAAGGAAAACCAGTTAACAACTGCTGTAAAATTAGACCACGGGGCAGGTTTTGAACAAAGCCCAAAAGAAAATGAAATGTATCATTGGTTTTGATCAACAACACCCCTCCAGAGAAACCCTCAGCTCTACCATTCACTCTGTGCCTCTGTCTGCTGTCTCTGCTCACAGGTACTTCACTTTAGCTTTCAGCTTTCTACTCTATTTTGTCTTGTGAAAGGCTTCCTGCTGCATCTGAAAATAACTCTCAGAGCAGTAAAAAGAAACTTGAGGAGAAATGTTGTAGCCAGACATCTAAACAATGAGCTGAACAAAGGCAAAACGCCGATCCAGCTGATTGTTTTCTAGTTTCAAGCATAATTTAGCATCTTGTAATCACATTCATTGTTGCTATGAATAAATGAAGACTGCTGATCTAATGACTGCTTTTCTGGGTTGCTTACAGCAGTTGCAGTCATGTGCAAAAAATAGTAACCCTCCTCCCCTTTAATATTATGAGTTTTAGTGCAAAAATATAATAAAGCAGCTCTAAGTATTAGACAAATAGAAGTTGAGCAAAGCCACTACATCATTTTTTTCAAATATACTATTAGTTATTGAACAAAAATGAAGTAAAAAATAAATTTAAAAAAAAGATCACCTGGTCAAGCCAAGTGCCCTAATGATGCAAATTTGTAGATGTACCTTCAGCAGCAGTAACTTGAACTATTTGGTTCCTGGATAAAGAAAAAAATATACCTTGTTATCTTTTCCTTCTAGTTCTGATCAAAATCTGTATTGCTAAACCTGGAATCTGTTTCTACAGTAGCTATCTAGACAATAAACCAGATATACTTGTTACGAGCTTGTTAACACCAGTTTATTGACAATTCACGAGGCTAGCTATTATGATATTAGTTTGGTATTTACTGTGATTCTGTTTCTTGTGTTGACAGTTTTCTGTTCTTAGTCAGCAGGCTAAATCAAACCGAAACCTACTTTCTAGTCTGAGGTGTGCTTATCTATTCATCTAGCCTTTTTCTAACCTGTGTCCAGCTGTAATTTATGTTAATCAGGCGATTCCAGTCATCTTCTTAAACCTAGGTCACAATGACCTGTACCAACAGATGCAAACACTCTACAAATAATTTTTGGACTTTTCATATGAAATCTGGAGTTTGAAGACATTTGTGGATGGGGCATAGTTTCCTACAGCCTCAGTCAGTATGGCTGCTGTTCTGACGAACGAGTTGAGATTCCTGTGAGTCATGCATATGGCTCCTGATTGGCCACCATCATTTTTGGACATTTCCTACGACCTACTATATCCTTTGAGGCAATTTTAAAAGAACCAAGTGGTTGTTTTTCCTACGTTTGTGGCCAGTTCATAGTCTTGTCCAAGATTTTCTATGAAGATGGCATGAAAAGCCACCTAGGAGGGCTGATGGATGAACACCTTAGAAACAACCTAAGACAATAACGTACTATGTTCATGTAAATATGGCACAAAAACATGTTAAGTTGTTCTAGGGAAGCCCTTACAGCATTCACATGGACGCCTTTTGAATGGAGATGCATAAGGAAGAAGTACACATCTCTGTGCATACTTCCAGAAGTATGTCATAAGGTGGAAGTACGTCATACATGCGCTGCTTGGCCAAAGTCAGACGAAAGCAGCAGCTGCAACCACTAGATCTTTCTTCTCTTCTTACTGCAGCTGTCGCTGTAGAAACTGCAGCTGTGGTCTTCTCCCCATGATTGGCATCTAGAAAGTTAAAACATTTCCACGAATATTCCAGGATATGAAACGATCAAGACACAGATGTTTGGGGATACTGGACAGCCGCCATTTATGTAGCCCAACAAAATGTGCAGAAAGCCGTAGGAACTTCTGACTAACAAGTTGAGATTGCTGTGAGTCATGCATATGGGTCCTGATTGGCCACTTTCCAACAACTATATTTGTGAGATGGATATAAGTATACCATCAGTAGGTTCTGAGACACCCTTGCAGAGATCATATAAACTCTACAGCCAGCGCATGGCAGAAAGCCACCTCATTTTCTCAAGCATGTGTCAGGTTGTTGTTGCGAATTGAACAGCAGCCATACTGACTGAGTTCCTACAAAGGCTGTAGGAAACTATGCCCCCTCCACAAATGTCTTCAAACTCCAGATTCCATACGAATTGGGAGATTCACACAAACCCACCGTTTGTAGGAAACTTTGTGACCAAGTCTTTACTCTTCCTGCTCTGTCTGATGTCTCTTTTGGCACAGCTGGTCTAAACACCAGGCAGAGAGGCGTTCATGTCCAGAATATCACCAAACATGTTTCCATGAAACACAGAATTTCAGAACGGTGCCGTTCAGTATGTGCAGTCCTGAGGACTTGAACCTCACTCAGGTCCACCACAAATATATCATCTGATGCTTCCTCGGTCTTCAATGTGTGTCACATCCCAAGGGCAAAGATTTATGAAAGATATCAACTCTCTGTTCCCGGCACTTCTCCAAAAGTGTCTGCCTCTGTTTCTGTTGCATGTTGTCCTACCAGACAGACTTCATCATGGATTTTGACCTTCATCCTGGCAGAGATATTATCTTAGCACTTGACCATGCAAGCCTCACTTGCAGTATACTGGGAATCCTGCAGGTTACATCCAGAGCCAGGATGCTTCTGTGGTGTAACTCTCTGCTTTTAATGTCATAAACAAGTTGGCAAAGGTGTGATTTCGATGCTGGCTGATCTCTGGTAGGTTCACCTAACTATTTAAGACCAAAAAGGAACTGATGAGATGCACAAGGTATTGTAAAAACAATATCCTGTACATCTAATGAAAACACAAATGTTTGCTCTAATTTTATAAATACATAGATATTAATACTACCTTATTTCAGAAAAGGTTTGGACTACGGAAATGGAAAAAAGTACATTTACATTAATTTTAGTGCAGACAGTAATTCAAGAATTCAAGCAACATAACAAAGATGTTTCAGGCATCTCTAACTACAAGCTTTATAAAAAAAAAAAAAAAAAGCTTTTAAGGTTAAGATTAATCGTAAAGGTAAAGAGGGTGTCTGCGCCCAAAACAAAGAAAAAAAAATCCTCTGCTCCTCACCAGGTCTTTCAACCAGGTAAGTACAAATTCCGATGAGCTACGAAAGGATATAACAGCATCATTATAGAATAAAAACAGTCAAAATTGCAGAAACTGTGTGTAAAACAATTCAAGATCCCAATAATCCAACAGCTTGTGGATCCAGCTTTAGCAGCAGTAACTTGAATTAGTTTGGTTCCTGGATGACTTTATTAGTGTCTCACAGAGTTGTGGAGGAATTTTGATCAATTTTTCTTCAAAATGTTGCTTCACTTCATTAATATTTACACACGTTCATTTATACTCCACCACAGTATTTTAGTCAGTTTAACGTCCAGAATTTGACTTGGTCATTCCTAAACACTGAAACATTGATTTTTTTTTTTTAATGTATTTTCTTATTTTTAAAATTTTTTTTCATTTTACTTTGGTCAGTGAAATGAAAACCAAATATATATCTACACACACACACACACACACACACACACACACACACACACACACACACACACACACACACACACATATATATATAT
>JAOWBL010000024.1:7747529-7762590 GCA_028564865.1 Zenarchopterus dispar | reverse complement strand
TATATACACACACACACACACACACACACACACACACACACACACACACACACACACACACACAGACTTATATACACTTACGGACAGTGCATACCAAGTAGGGCCTTGAGATCCCCCAACCAGCCAGCCTGCCAAACCTCAGCAGCTGGAGAGGTTAAAACCCCCTCACATATCAAAGAGGAAAAACAGCAAGAGGACAGGGGTAGGGGGTATAAAGGAATAGGGGGATGGGGGGAGGAAAAAGTATATCTTCAATGTTCACCTGGATATCTGCCTTGGCTTCAATTCCCCCTGTGGCCGTCATTGGAAAGGTGAGGAGGAGAAATAAATAGGACTCAGTTCGGCCAGGGAGAAAGTGGGAAGAATTGAGAGGCATTTCAGAAGAAAGGTGAAAATTGTATTGCTGCTAGTTCAGGCTGAAGAATTTTACTCTTCCACTCTGGAGTGGGTGATTGCACTCGGTTCATCGAACCAGACAGGTTTAGTTCAGTTTTGCTTTCAAGAAACCAGCCCACTAAAAGCAACATTTTGATTTTTTCTTTTTTACCATGTTTAAATCCTTCTCAATACTGGATATCACCGTAGTGGCATCACAGATAGACTGGTCCACTATATTTCTTAGTTAGCTTTTCTTTATCCTTTAGACAAGTGTACGTTCTCTCTGTCAATTGGAAGGTTGGTGATTCAGTCCCTGGCCTTGCAATCCATATGTAGAAATGTCCTTGGACAAGATATTAATCCTACAGTATTCTCAATGCATTCATCAATGTTGGAAATGGGATAAGATCGGCAAAAGGCATTGTGTGGACTAAATAGAAAAGCTATATAGACTTTGAGAGTCTATATCCACATTCATTCAGCACTCTTAAAGAAAGTGCTACCTGAATGTGAATAGATATTGCTTTTTGTATCAGAACACTTCCAGTAGTCAACAGTACTTAAAAAAGCACTATACAAATGCAGTCCATTTACATTATATTGTACACATTTCTAAGACAAATTATTATTTATCAAATTCTGTAAGGCACAGCCATGTTACTAATCCTGCAATGAAAACAGGATAATCATATGAGTCAAGGGAGTTCATAAATAAAGCCTGCCGAGTTTAAAACAAGAGATGCCACATGCCACACAGTCACAGTTTCTGATTATGCTTAAAGTTAAAAAGCTTGTGCTGAAAACTCACTGGGATACTGCTGCACTGTTGGTGGTTTGCAAGAAGTTTCCTGATAGATAGCTTTAGATTTTTTTCTCTTCTATTATTCATCTTAATAACAATATATTTATGAAATAAGGGTTTATGACCACACAAAAACATCGCTGGAGGCACAGGCCGTACAAGCTCTGTGATTTTAATTGGTTTATTCATTGGTTTAATGCCTGGTACCTTACTTAATAAAGTAAAGGTGAAACAGTATTGTTTTACTTGACCCAATCCTGCACAAGTGTTTTATACACCTAGATTTATATGTAACAATTCGTCCTTGATAGATTGTATTTAGACTTGAGGAGAACTACAGTAAAAAGAGGAATATTTTTAGTCACTCAGCAAAGCATGTCAAGGGACATGAATGCAACCAAACACAAGAGTATACTTTTAGAGTCATTCAAACTCTCAATGTCATTGTGCTCACTTCTTTGTGTGTAGTTTATGTTATCACCATCTACTGTATGTATTTATGGGACAGTGTGATCTGTAAGAATAGCCAACATCATCCCTCTGTCACTTGAATAGGTCTGAATATGTTAATCCCTACCTCAGTATATACTGAATTGACTTGAGTAGCTCCGCAGGCAGTGTGAGCCCAAGAAGATCCTGTCAACTGCAAGGCTTTGATGCCGTTGTGCTGTAATGATAGTTATTCAAACAACATGATAATAGGGTGATAAGCAGACAAATTATATCATACATCAAACAGGTCTTAAAAAGAGGAAAGAATGAGACAATTGCTGGGAGAAGTAGAGGGGTACAGAAAAAGAAAGAAGGATGTTTGAAATTCATCGATTGCTGAGGTAATTTTGATCCTCCCCTTAGTGAGACAGAAGCTGCAGTGCGAGCATTTAGCCATGGCAATCTTCAGGGCAGATGACATGTTCTGTATCGTTTTATTTATTAATTTTACACTGTGTCTCATTTCAGGAAACATGACTTCTCTTTGTAACCAGAGGCAATAGAAGGGAAAGAGCAGAGCAGAGAGCAGAGGGAGACAAACGACTCTATCATCCTCTCTGTCTCTGTAGGTCATGCTTCTCCAGCTAGCTTATGCTCATTCCATTGTTTAAAGTTTGGAGGATGTGCCAAGCATGCCCTGGTAAAGACTCTATGTGGAGGATTCCATTATGTTTGTAACTTGGCATGGGTAAAAGGATTTGAGAGGAACCATGATGTCTTTTTAAACAGTTATAGCTCATTTGTCTAGAAATGCTAGAAGGCTTTTCTGTTATACTATCATGTAAACATCTTTCACATTTGCTAAGTGCAAAAATTCCCCTCTCAAGTTTTTTTTCTTTTCTTTTTTTAAATAATGTACTGCTGAATATATTCTGTGTCAATAAAGAGATTGTCAATTGTAAACAGTCAAGCTTATTTGTCTAGATGGTGATGGAGTCAGATCAGACTGGGAATAACCAGTAGCTATACAGTCAGTTAAAATGTGGACTTTTGTGCATGCACTCACAACACTTTACCCAAGTGAATCTGAGCTATTGATAGAGCATGCACACAAACACAAGCGCTATTGATTCTGCTCTCTCAACTCTGTTGTTCTGAACTCTTCTTTGTTTGTGTGGGAAGCTGCATTTACATAAGAGGCTTATGTCAGCCGGCACATAGTTTACTCCCTCATTCCAGTGAAAAACAAAAGGACAAAAGCCATTGTCTTGTTAAGTAATGATTTTTGGATGTCTCCAAACTAGTTTGTGCTGTTCTGGTGGTAGTTAAGGAGGGACTGTGGTGAGGTTGGGGTTTGGTGACGGTTTGTAGTGGATTGGGACCAGTAACCTAATGCAACAATGAAAGGAGATTAATTCTGAGGTTGACAGCTCTAGGGCTTATGAGATGGTTGTTTGTTTATGTAAATCAGGAGCAAGAATATGACCTTGTAACTATGATGTGTGATTGACAGAGAAAGGGTGGATGCAATGAAGTTGTGACCTTTGATTTTGACTTTGATTTTGACATGTTACTACACAAGTGAGACTGTGAATGCTCACAAAGACGCACTCAAGTGCTGTGACACTGGTCCTGTTATTGAACAAAGTGGGTAAGTTACTTGCTGGTTAAATACATTTTTTGATTGGCATGTAGCTATACAGATACATGTCTAGAAAGGAAATATTTGCTTGAGAGCCTCTCAATGTGCAAGTTACTAAATAAGAGAAACAAGAGTTTCCGCTGTTATGTTGCACAGTGTTTATTGTTCTTACTGTGTACACAATTTTGTCGCACACATTCAAGGGAAGTCATTTTTCTTTGTGTTGTACAGTGTGTCTCATGGTGTCTTGGGGCTTCAGAGTAGCGCCAGCTCTAGTTTCATTGGACGTGCACCACTGAAGCAAATAGTTACTGTTCTTTGTGCCTTGCTTTCTGAGCTTAAAGCTCTCCTCTCTCCTTTCTATCTCAAGGAGCATCATTCCGCGGGAGCACGCCAAATGATGGGCAGGTGAACATGTAGAAACTGGAGATAGCTGTAACAGGCGAGTGCAGAGGTTAAGGAGGTCAGAACTGACCAAGCAGAAGCAGAAGATGCTGCTGTCTTGTCCCTTTGATTGGATGCTTTGTCGCAATGTGATTTGAGTGGATGAACAGACTTTAATCCTCAGCTAGCTGAAATTCAAAGCCAGAACATTTGTTTATATTTCTGCAAGTGTAAACATATTTGAACAAAAGAATGTTCCTAAAATTAAATTCTACATCAGAACCATTTTGAAGCTCATGACATATCAGTCCTTAAAACTCCAATAGTTGAGCTATTTGCACACTCTCCATATTCATTAACAAACTCCAGCCTGACATAAGCATAACCAATCAGCTTTAATGTGCCTCTTTAGCTTTTGAGATGAATTTAACCCTGTGTTATCTAATGTTTATCTAATTCTTAAAAGCTTTTGTTTGTCTTTCTTGTTTTTCCTCTTTCTTCTCTTGGAACTGTCAGCAAGCAGTGGAAGACCTACTGGAAGATGAGGAAGAGGATTTTGACAAAGATGACAAGGTAATTATATTTATGGAATTCACACACACACACACACACACACACACACACACACACACACACACACACACACACACACACACACACATTTATGCACAGCCTCAGGAGGGGTTGATGCTACTTCACAGACTGGAAACACAGGCTGACAAAATGACTCCATCTTCTCCTCCCATCTCCTCCCCTGTTCAGTTATTCTCCCCGCCTGAGGCACAAACACATATTCATAGATTGTACCACCTTTTAACCTTTCTAAAAGTTTTCTCTATAGATTTATACACAGCACATTCATCACTTTTCACCTCGTAGTTTGTTTTGTTTGTGCACTTTGATGTAGTTGGTGCTTTATCTGTATATTTCTCTTCATGTACCGCTATGTTGAATTTGTATTTGTGTTTCATGTCCTTCTTCCTGGGAACATGCTCCCATATAAATTGCTTAGTTGGCTATTTAGGCCCATTCACTGCTCCTTTATGTCCCAGTAAAACAGCATCTGGGCTTGTCCAGAAACTATCAGGTAACAACAGGTGGCTGCTTTACTGCCTCCGCTCATTTACACTGGAGAACCAGCTTCTGAAACAAATGCCACTGGAAGGGGCACAGTACCTTGTCAATGCTCCACTTGGGAGTAATCATTGAAATGATTCAACTCTTAATCCACCCACTGTGATGTTTTCTTTCTTTCTGAGTCAGTTTTGAAATAACTTTAGTTAATTAATTAATTAAGTTTTGCATTTGTGATGTGTCTCAAGTACAATATTGTAAAACAAGAACAACATTTATAACCTTAGTACTTTGTGGACCCCAGGAAAACTAGGTGGTATTTTTTTCAGCAAAGGGGTGTTAAGAATAAAGTAAAATAAAGTAAAGGAAAATTAAGTAAAGCTTAAAAGTTGAACTAAGTTATTTGTCCTGAGGGAAATATGTCTTGGGCTGAAGTGCATTTCCAGGGCTGCACCATAGTCTAGATATGCAGTAAATAGAGACAATAAAACAATGATGAAAAGATGGGATGAATGAAAGATTAGAAATCATAAAAACAATTTCCATAAAAAAGTAAAATTCATTAAAAAATTAAATATTTAAACTAGGAGAATTATCTTAGAGATTAATAATAATAGTAGTAATTACTTTAAAAGACACCAATAAACAGCAACCAAACTCCTCTGGAACTTGAACCAAAGTTGTGTTATAATTTAATTGGGTGTTTGGGGCTATGATGTCTATAACATTACAGAAGAAAAGCTGACCTTACACACGCCCAGGAGATCCATCATCTAGATATGCTTTTATTGAGCAATGTTATGGAACTCAAAAGAAGGAGAATTTGAATCAATTGATCTGTATCTTTTACCTGATGGTAATAGATCCTATTCAATGAGTAGCACATGAGATAGGTCCTCTAAGATATATATCTATATATTTTTTCCAAATGCAGCATTGTAAAAAGTAAGCATAATCTCCACTGCTGAATATCATTTGTTTAGTTTTGTTTACATTTAAGGTGGTCGTACTCCATTCCTTTATCCTTTCTATTTCTTTGAAGTATGAAAAAAGACACCCATCTTCTTTCAGCAAACTTGCCTTTATTATATATTTTGAAAACCCAATTCCATAATTATTTGGTTAATTACTGTATAAAGTACATTATATAGATGAGCTCACACAGCCCTGTGATACCTCGAGAGAGTGCTATTAATTCACCTGTTGGGTTCCATTACTTAAAAAGTAAAAATAAAAGACTGATAAAACAATAATAATTAGAATCCCAAAAAACAGAGAGACAGCAATGACTTTAACCGATATGTGAAGAAAAAGGGTTAAAAAGCACATTTGTAGTGCAGATGGTCAAACATTCACCCCACTCACCCTCCCTAACCCTCCACCCACCACCACCACCCAGTAAGTCAGCCAGTCAAGCAATCAGTCTGCCTGGAAGCCAGTTTGGTGATGAACACACAAAGATATGTGAGCATTACATCCTCTCCCACAGTGATGGAGAAGTAAAGTTTCATGGCTGTGAAGTTCCAAGGCTATTATGTACAGGAGGGGGTGCACTGACTAAAGATATTCACCAGACAACTTTGAACCCCCTTTCTTTACATCAGTCCTCATTCATTGCATTTCTTACCCCTCTCAGGGAAAATAAATAAATAAATGGATAAATAAAAATACAGGCATTTGAAAAAGCTGCAGATTATATGAAATATTTTTCAGACTTTCATATTGAAATGAGGTGCCGAGGCAGCTTGTGTGGCCTCAGTTAGATTTGGTGCCAAACTGATTATTCCAAATAAGAAGGCCTTGCTCTCTGTTCACACGGGCCTGGGATGCTGGATAGCACAGCTGCCACAAAGGCTACAATTTACCAACTCAGGGTTCATACATTTTGATCTATTGCTCCCCTCAACCGTTAGCATTCCATTTAAGCTGCAGGGAGGTTGAAAAGGGGGCATTTTTCTTTTTTCTTTGCCTACATCTCCCTCCCCTCCCACTCTCCTTCTACCCCTGCTTTTTTTCTTTCTTTTTTTCTGACATACTCCCTCTCTTCCCAACCTGGTTAAAGTGCAGAACAAATGCAGTTCCAAGGCGAAGAAAATGTGTTTTTTACATTGGATATGAGGCCTCTACATTGGATATGAGCTGCAGCTTCAGATAGTATGAATAAGTATGAAGGACGGGTCAAAAGAGGCCTCTTTTATGGCACAGGCCTATAGGGGAGAATGGAAAGAGAAGAGAGAGAGAGCAGAGGGGGAAAAAGATTATTAAATGTGCCAAGGCCTCATTTTAATTGAACTTGAGGCATATGTTGCAAGTATGTACAATTCATCCCAGATGTTTAGTCCGGCCATGTGCGTAGCTCTTCCCAGTGCACCACAAGGCAGCTATTAGTTGGATAACCTTTGCTCCGGAGGCTAAATGGGGTATTACATGGCCAAAAAGCAAAGCACCTGTTTTTCATTGCAGAGAGGACCCCTTGCAGGCTTTTTGCCGTGGTTTACCACATGTGTTTTTGACTTAACAAATTGTTGGGCAGACATGAAAAGTGTCTTTCTCGTGAGCAAACATTGATATTAGTCACTTAATCTCAATGAAAATACAGCTTTGAGACTAATAGATGGGGATGACTCAGATGTTTAAAGCAAGCAGGCAGGTATGAAGAGTGTGAGGAATGTTAGATATGAACTCATTTTTCCACTCTCTTCTCCTCCTTGACTTCTACCTGTATGTCTCTATATGCACTGAATATTGCTGGATTTATATTATCTGCTCACATAACATTTAAGTAGCAGATTTCCCTGTTTCCCCTCAAAGCATGTTGATAGAGCAGTGTAACAAGTCTTCACCAAACTCATGCAGAACTTGGTCATAAATAGTGGTGACAAGACAAATGTAATATAAATAACAAATATCGCAGATAGTTGTCTCTCTTCACTAGCTTTCATGCAACACTATAATTTATAAATTTGTAGTAATACATCTGCAGCGATAACAGATACATAAAAGACAAAGGCTTAAGACAAAAGGTTGTAGAAATGCTGCATAGTGAAATAACATATCTTATATATGCAATATACACAATATGTTCTGTATGGTATAATAAAGAATATTTTTGTGATTATGGTATCAAGGCATTCTTTGCTTTAATCTTAGATTTTTTTTAAATGAGAAATTTGATCAACTGTGTTTATTACAAAAGATGAGTGAAGCCGAAATCACAGAAGCTGGATTTGGCTGTATGCGGTATAAGATTTTTATCATTTAAACGTGTCATTTTTAATTTTTACCTCTTACAATTTAAAAGTCTTGCCAATATTTTAAGAAGCCAGCCCAAACACAAAGAAATTCAGCATTTTATGTTTTATCTGTTTTGTTTACAAAATGTACATCCTGCTGTACCATTATTTGCTTTTTCAACATTTTAAAATATGGTTTGAGACATAAACAGGCTGAGCTAGAACCCTATATTTATAGGCTGTTGGCTGCAAGGGCTTCAGTGTGTAATCTTACCCATGATGTCTCCTTTCACCTGTGGGCTCACTGTCCGGACCTGGCAGGACACAATCACCTTTAGGCTGTGCATGGGTGTATTTGTGTGTGTAAATGTGCTTGTCTATTTCTGTGAGTACCTCACATAGGGATATGTGTGCGTGCAGTTCAGCTCAGCTCCCTGAGCTGGGGGGACGGAGGGGGGTAGGGAGGGATGGGGAGAGGGAGAGAGTGAATGAGAGAGAGACAAACTGGAGGAGTGAGATTACCCTCACATGGTTGACTGGTCACTGAAGCGCTTGTGCTCCGCTCAGCTAGGCTCCACTAGCCTCAGGAGGACCTGACACAGATAAGATACACACTGCAATCATGTCCTGCTCAGGGGCCTACTGTGATGCACCCCCCCACCATGTCTTCCAGTGTGTCTATCTGTGGGTATCTTACACACACACACACATGCACACACACACATACATAAATCTATATGTTCATAGTAAACTCTTATAGAGTAACACACCTTCTTCAGCTACAACGTTCTCTTGTGTGTTTCATTAACAAGAGGGGGCAAAACTACCAAACTATTTGCAGGTAACTGGTTCATACATATAGGTCTACTGTTTTCTTCAAACCAGGCCTAGCTGTCATTTCAAACTGCACAGCTTCAGTTTTGTCCCGCCATCATTGTCCCGTCTTCTCATAGAACATGATCCTGGAAATTTAGATGGCTAAAAAGACAAGTTTGCCATTTCACTGCATGGTTTTGTATTTGATGCTACATGTTTGGCTCTTTTTGGCTCACTTTTAGTTCCAGTGTAATTTTTAATTTTAAAAAGAGAAAACTGTTACATTCTTCAAAAACATCTAAATAATTTTTTTTGATGAGTGAACTATAAATATAAACTATATAAGTGTGCAATATATTCTCACTGACCACTTCCTCAGTTATACCTGTTCAGCTGATCCCTGATTAGATACAAAAACTAATCAACCAGCCTCATCTCTAAGGATTACAGAGAATGGTCTGACAAAGAGAAGATATCCAATGATATGTTCTCTGGGCATAAATGCCTTGTTTGATGCCAGACGTCAGAGAAAACTAGCAAGACTGGTTTCAGATGATAGAAAGGCAACTCTAAGTAAAATAAGAAGTAAAACAAGCTCTTATCACTGAAGCAGATGGACTAGAGCTGCAGCTACCTCTCCTTTCAGCAGTATAACATGTTATGTTACAAAGCTCAAGTTATCTCAAACTGGTCTCTTGAATGGGACAATGAGGCCACTGTACTCACCAGATTGCAATCCAGGATGCCACCTTTGGGATGTGGTCAAACAGGAGATTCACATAATGGATTTGCAGCAGACAAATCTGCTGTAGTTGTCTGATAGTATCATGTAAGGATTTACCAAAATGTATGAGGAACTATTTAACACTTGTTGAATCTATGTTGCAATAAATGAAGTCAGTTCTAAAGACAAAATGTTGTCTGACCCGCTATTAGCAAGGTTTAGCTAAATAAGTGGTTAGAGTGCATAAGATACTTTGTTTTTCCATCTATCCAGACACATAGTCGTCCTCCCACAAGGCAGCATCTCTTTATCCTTCCATCTATAGTGCAGAGACAGCACTGCATATCATTTGTTGCTTTCCCTGTAGGCATTACTACTGCATATGTATGCAAATATAAAATACTGTAATAGTATGCATTTATTGATGCTTCTCTGGCAAGCATTAGACTCAGAGAAGCTAGGAAAAATTGTCTTAAATAGGGCAGACCTTTTGTCTCAGTGTGAATATGGGTAAAAACAGTGCAAGATCTCAAACTTATCTCCAAACATCATAAGAAGCAATTCACTACCTTTCTGAGTCTCAGCCCTTCACTCTCAGTCCCAGTCACGGCACTGAACTGATCACTCAGATAGGGACAAGGCATCGTGTAATTGGACTAAAGAGAGAACTGGGAATTACATCAATGCTCTGAAAAAAGCGTGACTGAAATACCGTTCTAGGGAGGCTATTGAGCAGGAGGTGCAGAGGAGGGGTTTGTCCTCAGGTATCATGGGGTTTCAGCTGCTGAGGAGAAAAAGTGTGAGGGGAAGATGGAAAAAAGCATTTCTGTGTTCTTTTCTTCATGCTGCCTGAAGGATGAAAAGCGTCACGCTGAAAAAGATGTTTTTGACTTTTCTGCTTCATTTTTCTTCCCATCTAACTGTTTTTCCACTGTTCAGCAGAGACATGGTTAGGAACTGCATTTTAATCATGTTTGGCTAATAGAGAGAGGAATGAAAACAAAAAGGAGGGTGAAAGTAGCACAGAAGGGTATTGTCTCTCTATGCAAAACACACTCCATTGTTTGTTTGTTTTTCCTCTTTATCACACACATACATCAGACGGATCTTCTCTCACTATCTCTGTTTCCCCCAGATGTGAATTTCTTGCTTTGTCTTTTGCTTTCTGTCATAGCTCCTTCAGTGTCTGGCACTTGACCATTCTTTCATCACTTTTAATTTACCTTGAGCTATTGTTATTTAAATGAAATGTTAATATTTTTTTTGCAATTGGTCCTCTTTTGTTGCTCTGAACAGTATGGTGATAAGTTACAGTATAATCACTACTGTCTTTATGGAGATTAGGGGCATCGGTCCTCTTTTCATTGGGACGTTGCAAAATTTTAATGTATTCCAGGAAATATAAGTCTCATAATTCTTTTGTGGATCTATTAAATGCACTACTTTTGAAGTCTTAACAAATGTTAGTACTGTTAAAAAAAAAGCCAAAACAACATATAAAACAAACAAAGTAATTTCTGCATTTAGGCTGTTTTCAGTACTATACTTCTATTATCAGTCTTTAGACTTGGTAAGAACAGTGTATAAGACCGAACAGTCACATTGTCTAACCCTCTTACTTGAGAAAATCTTACTGTAATCTATCCACAAGGACCCTAAACCAGGCCCCTGGGAGGACAGCCGTGATAAAAACCATATCCTCGAGGATATGTTGGCTTCCTGGCACTTTGAGTGGATACGAACGATGGTGGTAAGTGGACATGTGTGTGGCTCTGGCACGGACTCCTGCTGGTGTGTGTAACCGTTTCCTGGTTTGCTATTTAGCTCATTGTCTGTCCAGTGGCCTCTGTCTGCCGTCCTGTCAGGGTTTGTGTACAGTAACTGTCCCCTGTCCACGTATCAATCAATAGTCATGCACTGCACGTTCGGCCCCTAGCCCAAACCCATTGTAAGGCCTGTGCCTGTGTTTGCTCTTTAAGGTGATGGTGAAACAAAGTGAGCTCCAGCATGGACGGCTGCTCCTTGTCTTTATGTGTAACACATTGTAGACCTGTAATAGTGCAAGGTGACAGCTGTATGCTGAGGTGCAGTGGTGTGTGTGTGTAGTATGTTTTGGGATTCATTGCTTTGGGGTAATAAAGGATGATATGGAGAGTCAATGGATCAAATTTCTTCTTTCTGTGCCACAGCAATAGCAGTAAAAGAATAAAATCTCCCTGTAGGGTGATCAGGACACAATGTTTTAAGAAAAAAACACTTGTGTTCTAGGTTAAAATGACTTACAAATAAGGCTTGCTTTTGCAATTTATAAACCCAAAGTCACTGATAATTATCACCTAACAAGCTAGTTTTCAAATGACTCACTTCTCTGAGTGTTTGTATGTATGTGTGGTATTCTGTGGGGTGACTTGAATGGTATTGTGGGTACTTTTACTTTAGAGTTGCTACAAAAACAGCACAACTATTTCATATTGTCGGAGCAAATCCCAATGCTCATTATGCCTAATGCAAAAATGCCTACTCCCCCAAGTGTTGTTGTTCTGAATCACACACACAAGTGGCTGAACCAACTGAACTTTTCAATTGATGAACTATGCATCAAAGGATTAATGGTGTGCACTCCTTGCACTGTAGGTGAGGAGTTTGTGCTCGCTCTCATCTCCCAAAACTAACTCTCTTCGAGATCTCTCAGAGCAGGTTGTTGAAGATGGCACAAAGTCTGCCTCTCGGTCTCTCATTGGACAGAATGTGGAGCACAACACTTGACAGCAGTGTCGTCTGAATTTAAAGTCAGACATGTAAGAAAGCAGCCGGCACCTTTCCTTTTAACAAGAGTCATAAATCTGTAATGAGCACAGAGAGAATGCATATTTTATTTACTTTTTGATGACATGATCCTCTCACTTCGTAGCAATGCACTCTCGTTCTATTGTTTTTTCTTATTTCCCTTTTCAAAACAAAGTTTTATGCAAGAAGTGGGTTTTACATCAGTCTGTATTGCCTGTGTGTCTCTGAACATTGATAGTTAATTAAATCTATGCCAAAGTTAGCCTGCTTTAGACAGCGAGGTGATGAATGTAAGCTAACCTTAACAAGAGTAACATGATTTCAGAAACCAAAATAATTTACAAATTCTGTTGTTACAGTTTTGAAGGTGCCTGGCTTTTATTTAAAAAATATAATATAAAAGTTTGCATGTACCCTTCTTTTATGATAGTCAGATCAGTCCTTATGAGGTAAAACCATTAGCGTTGCACTCAGAAATAACTGGACCCCCCCACCCACCAAGAAAAAACAAAACTAAACGTAATTGCATGTTTTAAAGTGAAGATATGGAGATATGGACAGACAGTCTGACTGACAGACAAACAGAGGGAGATGGGCTGCAGCACCTAAAAACTGGGCCAACAGCGGACAAGAGTAATGTCCCATTCATCATATGCTGGCATGGTGGATCCTGGAAAGGACAGGGGAAGGAGAGTGCAGGAGCAGGGGGACACAGGTGAGGCTGGGTGGGTGGGGGTCGGGTGGCATGTAGCAGGACACATAGAAGGGGTGATCAAGAGCAGAAATAGTGTTGTGGTAGTCATTTATGTGTGTGTGCTTGACCTTGAGCCTGACAGAGTCATTGGTGTGGTGGAGGTGATGAGAGGCCCCAAAGGGAGGTGGGTAAAGATGATCTGTGGCAAGCAACCTCCTGCCAACCAGACGCATTAGAAGCACACACACAAACACACAATCCTAGCATCAGAAACTTTTTCTCTTTAGGATATGTCAGAGTGAAAATAAGTCACCACTGTTACCAGCCCCGCCTTTAGTCCTTCTTTCTCCACTCCTGTCTATCCTCCTTTTTTACATAAGTGTATATTTATCCTTGCTGTGGGACTTGACTAGTTGAAGAGACTAATTAGTAACAACTAGCAGCACGTTTGTCTGGTCCACCTTCAGCTGACAGATTGACTTAGGTTTGACTTTGGCTTAGTGAGAGCAACCTTTTAACACTACAAATATTCCACAATAATATACATCCCATAAATACACATATAGTGAGAACCTATTGTGTTTTTTCAGATCCTCTCAAACCCGATCTTATGCTCATCTGTTTCTGCCTATAGGAATGGGAAGCTCCTTAGTGCAACCTTTTTGTGTCAATGCTGCTTGATCAGGGTGAGGATGTGCGATGCATCTCAATATTCGAATTAAACAGATATTTATGTGCTTTGCTCAAAAAAAGAGGAAAGTAAGTAGATGTATGGGATAAATTATATATTAAATAAATGTGAACATCTGCCTCGTTCATGTGTCACTGGCAAGGTGCCAGGTTGCAGAGTTTTATGTACACCAGTTTTGTTTTTTGTTTTTTCCCCCTTTTTTCCTGATGGAAAAGAAATTATCTTATAGGCCAGGTCCCCAAGTGCTCTTTTTTAAATCTCTTGTGAGGCCTCTTTTAACTATCACTTTATAAAAACTGTGACTCATCGCTCCCCAGTGGAGTTTGGTAATACTTAGAATAGCGACCAAGCAAACATTAGTGTTGGAACTGAACTATTTAAAAGGGCAAAAAAAGCGATAAAGGTGAATCAAGAACAGATTTGGTTAAAAAATTATAATACTTCTTAATTTTCCTGAAAATTTTAAAAAAGTGAAATGGTAAAAGTTACGGAGTACTGCTTTGCAAGGTAAAAATGATCACATTATCCTCATTATATAAATTTGACTCAAGCTAATGAAGAAAGATACTAAATTATTTATGAATGTATTTTACTAAAGTAAAAGATAAATAAATAATAAAGAAGCATAGTCTTTTGGCATGTCTGTGGACATATGATGTCTTTGTGTTTTTTTTCCACACATGATTTTTTTCATGAGAGGCAACAAAAGCATTTAGTCTTAAATATGCAGCAGATGCTAATTGTGTGTACTGTTTAATATTGTGGCTTCCCTAGTTCTTGTACAGATTTTTTAAATTGAATTTGTGTCACCCCTATAGGATTCCACAGCTTTCCGACGGTTCTTCTCCAGGGGTGAAAATGGGAGGGATACTGTCTGTCTCTGCAGTTGCAAAATCAACAAGAGCACTTTCAGATGCCCTCTGGGAGCCACATATTAGCATGCTGTCACATTTTATATGACATTTCAATTTTTACTGTGCTGGCAGAGTGAGGGAGGCAAAACAAAGAAAAACAGGTGCAATTTTAGCACAGCATCAATGAGCAGCAGTCACTTGTGGTTCAGACTCATTTCCTGGTGTGATGGGATGTATGCTGCCACATCCTAACTGTTAGGTTTATCATTTTTATGGCATAACTCAGCAGGGAGAACAGTGTGATCTGAGGTTAAAATAGTCTCAAATGGCTCTCTGTTTTCCACCCAGTGGATATAGGACAGATATTTGGGTCCATGGTAATAGGCTAAGTCCTCTGTGACCTCTCTCTTTTTTTGCTCCAGGCCTTGGGTCAATGAAGAACAAACTGTCTATGCAAAGTTGACATCTTTTAAGTACAGACACATACACACACACACACACACAGAGTTACTATAGTGCTGTAGCAGGAGGCAAGTACAAATGAAGGATG
>JAOWBL010000024.1:7693414-7730861 GCA_028564865.1 Zenarchopterus dispar | reverse complement strand
AACATTCGATATCAGTAAAAAATAGTGGTCAAATTTGACTTCGCTGGTTCTTCAGGGTTAAACTGTATCTATTTTTCTATATTTTCATCCAAAATGTCTGAGTTATTGGCCGCCAACACAATTTCATTTGCACAAAATGAATTCTTAGATCTACTTTCATTGGCACTGGTGACAAGGCCATTTTAAAGATATAGGCATGGGGATCTATTTTTGATCATGTGTGTACTGAGCAAGGAGCAATGGTGACAGCAGCATTTGAATTTAGTGTTTTTGTAAATATCAATAAAAAGTGAAAAAATTGCCATATCCTGTTTACTAAATTATAATAATTATAAAACCATGTCACCTTACTTTGAAAAAAGACTATAGAACCAGGGTGCAACCATTTATTTATTTATCTCTTTGTGAGCAATAATAGAAATACATGTTAATGATTTAGAATTGGGGTTCCTAAACTTTTCCATGCTAAAGCCCCCCAAACAGCTTTAGCTTCTTGCCAGGGACCCCCAAACCCACAGACAATTCTACAAAATAAAGAAACATCAACTTTTAGAATGTGTTTTCTTACTTTTATTGACTATTCATTATCATTGTTGTTATTTTAATAAAGTCAATAATGAGTTCCAAGGACAACTGGAACACAAATTGCTGCTGAACTTTTTTTTTTTTGCCTAGCTTCCCACTAATTTTCTGAGGCCCTCCCAGTGTCCCCCGATGTTCCTCCAGGGGACCGCGGCCCCCACTTTGAAAACCACTGATTTAGAACATACAGAGAGAAAATGGCAGTTCACAGATCACCTAGCTTTTCAGACTTGCTGCACTGTATTATCTCTGTATAGTTCAAATGAACATTATGTATAGTATATTACAGTATTTCCTATTTCCTATGTGATACATGGTACTGTCATACAAATGACTACGATAATGATAATACTAATATCTGTACCAATAATTACATTATACATAATAGTATTACTATATAATGGAATTATTAATACTATTATGAAACTTTTGTTACTGCTATGACTTGTGTGCATACATGGATATGGGAAAAGTGTGGGCTTAAATAAGCATAGGCTTCATCCCACTCCTTTTGAACAAGACCTTCTCTTCTTTTGCATGTTCCTTTCTTTAATTCTCTGTTTTAGTTTGTTTACCTAATATTCAAATAGAAACCATTTAAAATACATAAACAAATATATACAAATACACAACTTTGGTTTGAAATACTTTGACTAAAATAATGTCACAAAAGTATAATATAGTATCTCTGCAAATGCACAGAAAACTTTAAAATAAGATACCTATTAAGTAACCAGAAGACAGGAAGTGTTTGCAGTCTGTGCAGGTATTTTTCTGGCCTTGGTGATTGTTAACATTCAATGACAGTTTATGAAGTCAAGTCTTTTTCACTGCCTCCACCTTTTGTCCCTGTTAATAGTGCTTCACCACGAGACCTGAGATTCTCTAGTACCTCCATGAGGAACATTGTATTCTCTCCTTTGTACTTTCTCACAGTCAGACACACCTGTTCCTGGTACTTCCCTCGACTGAGATCCAGCAGTGTCTCTACATCTTCCACCAGCCTCACTGCCCGCTGATCCGTCCAGCCCAAAGTCACTGTTTGAAGAGAGTGCATTCCCAGGGCTCTGACCAGCTTGAAGCCCAGGCTGTGGTGCTTGTTACCGGGCTGCGTCTGGCAGGGCAGGCCCCTCTCCAGCTGGTAGGAGAGAATGAGGTGACCCAGGAGACAGGATACAGCCTCCAGCAGGGGAAGGTTCAAGACCTCTGTCACTTTGTTTCTCAGGGTTAAATCTCCAACTCGCACGCTCTGGAAGAGCTCCTCTCTCTGACTTGGCGTAGAGACCAGATCCAATGGGAAGCATCCGTCTCCTTCAGTCTGCTGGACCAGAACTGAGTCTGATGGGGGACAGATGTGTTCAGGGTCAGATCATGTAGCATTTCCACAGTCACATGACAGCACTCAAAAAGCTTCTTTGCGTGAATCAAATCAAAGTGCAAAAAATAAATAAAAAATGTAAACTTCAAATTTTAACCTTTCACTGTGTGACGAGAGAATATTTTGTGATAGTTGAGCAGAATTACATGATGCTTGTTTTCATTTTCTTTATTTTACTTCTTTACACTGTTAGAATTGTGCAAAGTTTGGAGATAGATTGGCATTTGTGCTTTATAAATCTGTCTAGCATGAGCGCCATTGTCTGTGACCACTTTAGTGAAAAATAAGCACTTGTGTTAATCTTCAAAATGTAAATCGTGAAGATGAAAATCCACTTGTAGTTCAAGGAAGTCTACACTATTAGAAAACAATCAGACATCAATAGCTGGTTGAAGCATCAGTGATAGCATTAGGACACCGATGATACAGACTTTCAGCCAAACTCCCTCAGACTGCAGCATCATTATCAAATAAGGTGGAAGAAGCATGACACAGGCCAAAGCAACAGAAAGAAGTAATACACACACCTGAAAAACACATGCAGTGTAATACACAGTTGTGCCGAGAGAAACTCTTTCAAAACACAGTCTGTGAAGTGGAAGGTTTAAATGAACAGCTGTTTTCCCACTGGCCCTTATTGCAAGACGGGGCTATTAGCTCACTTCAGCACTAACTTCAGTTGACACCTCGCCTTAGCTCTGTGACTACTGGGTCACTTTGTGTTTGTGTAAAAGGCACGGAGGGTTAGTGACCTCAGTGTGGCTTAAATTTTTTTTGATGCACTGCTTTAAGTGAGCTCATCACCATCAGCAGTGACACAAAGAGTTACTGAGGGCCACTGAATTGCAGAGAACTCAACTGGGATGTTGGAAATTGCTCTCTACGTGAAAAATATGTGACGGCTAGTTCATGTGATAATGCAAATCATTTGTGACTGTGTGGCAAACACTCAAACTTCAATTTCTATGAATCCACAACATCGTCACCATCCTTGAATACACCCTTTCATTCCTGCTTCAGTGCATTCAAACAGAACATGACAGTCACTGATGAATGTAACACTTTTTTCCCTATCCTTTTACAAAGCCAGCAAAGTTAAAATGGTGACATTTACCATTTTGTCTCTATGCTCTGTTCAGGCTGAAAGCCATTTTCCAGTGTCAGACAGGCCCGTGCACATTTACCCTACACAGAACAGGTCGAGTCAAGAGTGAGCCCTTTGTTTGCTTTCTGATAGACCCATTTCTATAGCAAAGTGCTCTCAATGGCACTTGACTGTTCAACCTTGGCAATGCTGCTGCCACTTATGAGTGAGTTTACTGCTCTGTGGAGGCTCTGCGTGACACACAGACAGCTGAAATGCTGCTTGATACCTCTGCTGGCACTTGTTTTCTGTTTGACAGACACTGTGGGGCTGCAGGAAGCATGATATTTTGAAGGAGGGACGACCATGTTTAACTGTGTGCGTGTGTTACATGATGACATAAACTGTGCTGCTGGTCCTCCCAGATTCCATTTTGACAAAAAGACAGCTTTGTGCCAAATGACAGTGTTAAAAAAATGGTTTAAAAATGAAATGTTAAAAATGCTGGAGTTGCTCTACACGTCTGTGTGCTTCTGTATTAACTCTATATAGTGCAGTTAAAAGATAATCAGTAAGAGCTTACATAGCTGTTAGTGGGAGGGTCAGTGCTCATCTACCTTTTACTGCTTCAGATCCGAGTGGCAAAAGTCAATCTGCATAAATTTGGGATTAATCTGCATAAACTTTTATATGAGGGGGGAGATTACAAATACAGGGGTCAGGCATCAGGGGCAGCAGTCAAGAACGTAAGAGCACAGATTTGACCAAAGTAGCCACAGGAGAAAGGTGGAAGGGGAGTGAGAGAGAGCAAAGCCATCCTCACTATTATGCTCACTCGTATGTTGTGGCTGTGAAGTGTGAAGACAACCAACTTGACTATGACACATTCTAGAGCATTAGAAGACCAGTTTTTATTTGCCTCCTATAGGAAACAACAGTGTTGGGATGAACTCTGTAAAGAAGCTAATATTTTGTGATTTTAACCTAAAAAGGGAAACAGGCAATGGGATTTCCCAGTGTTCTCCGCCATCATTGTGTCAAACCCTACTGACAGACAGGCTCCAATCACAGAGATGACACTGGTGCGTGGAGGAGGGGGCCCCTGCAGCACGGCCCTGGGCTCGACTTGCCTGAAAGCCTGCAAGGCTGTGCGTTTGATTCTAGATCTGTCTGCCTGAAAGCTAACTGAGTGCCGGTGTGTGCTGTCTGCAGTTTGTCATATTTGCATATTTATTTCCATCACATATCAGTTTGTATCTTTTTCATATTTCTGTTACTCCTTGCTTATACTTGTATGTTTAACCTGAAGAACAAGGGGAACAGTTGCTCCCTGTTATCTTTCATACAATATAAAGTAGACACTAATGTTCTACCACAGCTACACTTTCAGACATGTCAGTGCTCATAACCAGTGCTCAACTGCACATTTGAACATAAGAGAAGACATGCAAATAGCAAATAGTACCTCTTAATAATATAATACATGTATATATAGGCTCACAGTGTAGTAAGACCACAGCCTGGGGAACGGATTTTGGTGCAGGGACTGTGACTGAAGTGAATCCAGGTATTGGCGCTGGGTGTCAGATATGCTGGAGTCAAGATAAATACAACACCTGGGGGATTACATGAGAGCAAAGGGTAATTACACCATCCTTTGTATGTGTATGTGTCTGTGTGTGTGTGTATGATTGTGAAAATACCCCTCTAAGACCTATGCTCTGAAGCTACAGCAGAGGGAGGGAATTCACATGCCGAGCAAAAGCCACTGCCTGATGCACCAGCCTGATGCAGTCTGGCTGCCACACACATACATACACACACACATTTACATACAGAATGCAAAGCCCTTTGGCCTTTAGAGGGCAGGCGAAGACAAGGAATATAAAAGCGAGAGTGGAGGAAGGGAGAATTTGGCGCAAAATAGAAGGAGGGAGGGAAGGAAAGAAAGATGCAGTACTCCCTCCCCCTATGTCTCTTTCTCTCTGTTTCTGGTCTGAGACTGAGGCACACAAGCTGGGAAGCAGGCAGTTCGACAGCATGGTAAACATCCTTGCGCTCTCACTCTCCCTTTCTTTCTCTCGCTGTCTGAAAGAAAAAATAAAGGAGGGAGAGAGAGACAGGGCGATTGTGTGAACTGCAGCCGGGGGCACGGCATCACATATCCACAGGGAGCTGCTAGCTAGCGACTAGAAATCACAGCAAAAACAACAAGGCCAACCAACTGAAGCACCAGAGCAGCCAGCGGAGAGGCATCAGATGTAGGAATCACAACAGCCAGACATACAATGATACTACAGATCCCTCACTGCTTTAAGAATCGGTTTGGTCTTCGTCCCCTCCTCTTTTCAAGCATGATATTCACAGTACAAAAAAATATGTCTGGAAAAGCCTGTGGGGGTTACATCAGCTGGAGCAGTTAGGTTAGAATCTTACATTAATATTGGAGAAAACAGTATTATACTACCTTTATTTCTCTTTTCACTTTAAAATTATAGTAAAAACATTATAGACAAAAACTTATCTTTTTTCTATCAAAAAT
Organism: Zenarchopterus dispar; assembly: GCA_028564865.1. NCBI lineage: Eukaryota > Metazoa > Chordata > Actinopteri > Beloniformes > Zenarchopteridae > Zenarchopterus > Zenarchopterus dispar. The sequence goes on along the minus strand of JAOWBL010000024.1, from coordinate 7,725,275 downwards.
AAACTTCATTTGTCCTCAGCTTCTCTGCTTTTCACTCAAACAACCAGCATAACTAGGGTCCCAAACAACAGGTGCAATCATAAAATTGTGGTGCTGACTGGACACATACGACGAGATAAAGCTACTGACTGCTTGATTTATACAATCTAATGTATTTTGTGATTAACTGGATGCTTAACAGTAGTGGACTGTTAGTATCTTGAATAAATCGAAATTGAGCTCTAAATAAACAAGTCTCACAGAATATATCATACCTCAAATTATAACACAAAAACACATAACAGGTTTCTTGTAGTGGTAAATCACATCCAGGCGGCCTCATTTAGTTACCTGAAATATATAGAGGTTAATATGACACAAACTAACATTTCTCAGCCTTGGTTGGCAAGTAGAAATGGCATGTAAGATTTAGAAGATTCAGTGCTCCATCACACCTACTGGTAATTCGAATAAATAGAACTTCTCATCAGCTTGTCATCTGCATTTGGACAAGTCTGTTAATGATACAATAATTTGAGACAGAGATATATCTAAAGCAGAGAGCAAAGAGCAGAGATATATCTAAACCATGAAAGACAGTGATAGTCAAGGTCGAAGACTAAGAAACACTGACAAAGGTGCATGGAAAGATCCCTACAAAATTCAGTAAGCCAGGAAAAATAAACATTATGCCGATAAAGAGAGGAGACTATGAGATAATGAAGACACCCATAAGATAATACAAAGGTGCAGATTCATATAAAGGTCAGGACTTTTCTTTAGTAAGATTCAGAAGAAACTTACATACAAAAAAAAAAACAAAAAACAAATTGATTTCCCTTATTTTTCCCCATTTGACAAAGCCGACTTACAGCATGTCTCTTCATGCTGTTGCTGCTGTATTAATTAGTTAGTTTTTTTTTTTCTTGCTGCTGAGGAACAACCAGGATGTGAGTTAGTTGCTGCTAGAGTTAGCCAGAGACTAAATGGAAATTATTTCTGAGGCTTTTGCTGAATACAGGATCTATGAGTTAGCTTCCAGTGTTGGTAACAACTTCAGAGCAGTGGCAATTTATTAAAACATGAAATGAAGCTAGTCCTATCTTCAGAGAAGTCAAGCATTTGTCCACACTTTGGATTTTGCAATTTTCAAAGCAAGAAAGAGCAGGATGTGGCTCATTTAATGTACAAGGTTTCCAAAAGGAAAATTAAGTATGTCAGGAATACCACTTTAGCTACAGTCATCAAAACTTGAAAGAAGTGGAACAAATTAAATGTCCAGGTGCTGACCAATGCAAGTGAATCCACATTACCTAACTCCCAGTAAATTCAGAAAGGGCAGACAAAATATCCATCGCATGATGTAGGTGCTAAAGTTAAAAAAAAAACGACAAAGCCCTAGTTTAAAGTAATGACTTTCATTCCTAAAGAAGACAAGCTGAACATCTATATACCTCAGTTACAGTTACAGCAGTCAATGGTCTCACACAGTTTTAAGTGTATGACTCATGTCTATGCTTGTTAAACATTAGAGATACCCTATGTAGTAATATGATAGTTTTATAAAATGTCCCTTCAGTTGTTTTCATTTAATCATGTGACAAGGGAGAGAGAGACTTGTTTATATTTATGATTGATCTTTTTTTGTCTCCAGGAAGAAGTCCCACATTAAATTGCTCATGGGATTTTATGTATTTCCCCCTTTCTTTTTTAGTTTAATGTTAGAACCTGTATTGAGATGGATGGTTGGCCTAAGGCTACTAATTTTATTTAACCAACTGTATTTGCATTGTAATCAGTTAACCTTTTTAAATATAATAACTATGAATTATATATACACACACTTTGTTCTGCTTTCAGGCTCACCTCTGCTTTCTTTGGATTGGATTTGAATAGATTACTGTATCAGACTGGTACTTTTTTGAAGTGGATCTAAAATTATTTTAATCAAGGATGAATTTTAACTTGAATCATACCATCAAGAACTGTGATTAACTTCTACCCAAAGATTTACACTCTATCTTATATTAATGAATGTTTTTTTTTAAATTTCCTTCTCTTTAATGCTTTTATTTTTTTGTGCACAGGAGCACAAGGTGAAAATATTGGAATGCTGGTGTGTAGTATATATAAACCATGTTCATTGTTGGGGTACATTTTAACATGCAGATAATTGAAGCCCAAGTGGTGCTGCAGGAAACAGTTATGGGAGTATTTCAAAATAAATTAATGAATTGGCATGAGGTTGGGGGGCTTTTTCTGTAAAGCTTCCTATTTTGTGCTTATCGCTTTATAGATGTTCGGTTCCTCCACTAGTTTATTGAAACCTGGACTACCAGCTGAATCACCAGCCCAAAGAAAACAAAATGTTAAAAATTAAATTTAAAAAAAAATCAGCAGCATTATATTTTACCAAAAAACAAGCAAATAAAAATTTTCATACAGAGACATCTTTCATAGTTCATAACTTGTCACACTACAATAAAATGAGAAAATATTTTACTTTCCAACTTGGATAATTTGCCACCTTTCATTTAGTGTTTCCTGGTTTCTGCCATCTAGAAACCACTGAATGTGTTCAGAATGAAAAAAAGGTCACTCTTCATCTGATTCTGTTCCTCTGTCCATCTTTCTATCCTTCACAAACAAATGTCTTTCTAAAATGTAAAATATTAAAAAAGTAAATTTCAGACAGTTTGCCATTTTTATTTTGCAAAAGGCAACCCCCAGTGGGAGGTAAGCTCTAATATCTTAGCAAAGGATGGTTTGAAAATTATTTTGCTTTACTTTGTTTAACAAAAGCATGAAAACTCTGACTGTATCTGTCATCATTCTGTTGCTTACCAATACAGGAGTTAGCAAGAGGTGAAAGGTGGCACTAAGACAATTATAGCTCTCCAAACATATACAATGTACCTCATTGCTGAAAGAAAAGTATAAGCACACATACTTAACAGCTGTTGAATTCATTTACATTATATGACCCTCTCCAGCAGAGTTCAGTCATCTCCACAATCATCTTCAATAATGACTGTGTAGATGACTGTGGAATGTGTCTTCATGTAAATGAACTTTAAGTGACAACCTTGTCCCCTGCTCATCTCTTTCATCAACATTATTTTTCAATATACCATTGAATGCCTTCCTCTGTTATTGGTGAGCAATTTAAGTGAAGTTGGAAAAATAAACACAAGCCATGAGATTTTCATCTCATGGAGTGTATGATGATTTGAGGTCACGGGCTGGAGCTTGGAGAACAATCTTCATGGCCAACAAAATAAAATTGTTCTGGCCTGTGACTTCTTTTTTAATACCTCCTGCCCCCAATCAGACTTGAAAGGAATGAAAGAAATAAATTGCACCTTGAAACTCAGCTTTGTTAGTAGATGGAGAGAGCATGATTTTAGCAAGTACGAATTCCCCGATTTATAGAGTCCTTTCAAATAACCACAAACACTAAACCTTGAAGGTGAACTTGACAAAATAATAAATAAAAATTGTTTAGTGCGTCTTGACATGTGCACTGTCCTCTTCACAAAAGCTAGTTACCATTGTGGCTTTCATTCACAATGAAAAATAGCCTTTTAAGAAAGCAAGGCAAAGGGGAAAAGGCAAAGATTTGTGTAATATAAGATAGATATAAGTAGTGGGTAAATAACCTTTTGTAACAAATCCCACAATTATTACCCTCCTTGTTGGATTTACACTAGCTCTCATCTCTGTAAAACATACAGATAGGGTGTATCTGAAAATGGGTCTGATGGAGAACAGTGAGGATCAATCAAGGAGACTGCTGGATGGAGCTGCAGGCTTAATCCCAGGCAACTGCCCAGAAAGCACAAAGAGAAAAGTGTGTGTGGGGTTATATGTGTAAGTGTGGGCGGTTGGGTAGGAGAGAGAGGAAGAATACACTAGTTAAAAATTCCCAGCGAAGAAAGTCCTTGAAATACAGCCTGGAGAAACTTGAAGTTGAAATATCAATGCATCCGAGCGAAACTGAGGGCTCCAAACGCAGCCTCACCTCTAATAGAGCGAGTGCTCAGCTCCTCAACGCTGCCAGTTCAGGACTCACGGGAAAATGAGAACTGAGCTGGATGAACTTTCTTTATTTCTTTACCGTGTTGACAGCAAAGAGGCCCAAGTGTGTCTGAATTGCAAACTGTGTGTATGTGTGTGTATCTCTATGACAGATATAGAAAAACAGACAGAAACAAACCACGACTGACAACAGCAGTCTAAAGGGACTCTGTGTTTCCTGTGCCATTGAACAAATGACATCTTTCTGCTCCACAAATACTTGTTCACATCAAAATCTGTGGGGACCATGGGATCCTCTGTATTAAGCATGTGTGTGTATGTGTCTGTGCATTCAAGAAAAAAAGAAAAGAAGAAACTAAAGAAGCAGTCATCCGGCAAATTCTGCTACCTTCTGTAAATTAAACTCACCTTATTGAGGAAAAACAGCTGAAAACATTTTAACGTCAAAGATTCCTATACTCTTTCCTCTTTATAAATCAAAATAAGTCAGTATGTCTTTACAAGTTGAGTTGGACTAGCTTTGCTTACCAATGTGGTTAGAAGCAGAAAGAGGACAGCATCAATGATTACCATCAGAGGGCTGGAAGGGGTGACAGCTTAAAGACTCTTTTCTTTTATTTCTCCACCCTCACTGCTTACTGACACGCCTCCTCTCTGTGTCAGGTCTGGGCTGCACAGCTAAAAGCTTCAGGTCATGTTTCACTCCAATCAAGGACACCAGCAGCCAAGGCCACCCTGCTAAAACTCAAACATTTCTAGCAGTTGCGAAAGGAAAGAACACTCTTTTGTAAATATGCAATTGCAATCTAGCATATGCTTGTTACAGTATTTGAAATTCAGGCAATCTTTATGCATGTATGTAGTAAGATATAAATCCAAGGACACTTGGTTATATGGTTCAAATGAAAAAAAAAAAAAAACGCAGATTGTGGTCATTTGGGGTGGCCTTGGGTGACTGGTGAAGGATGGGAAGGGAGCAGAGTCAGCCTTGCCCTCAGCCATGGCATCCTTTCTTTGCCAACTTCATTAGCCTGGAGGGACTGAGGTATTGTGGGTAGTGGGTGGGATCTATCTATTCCAACCCCACATATGCTTTACAATGCACAAATACACACTCACATCCAGAGCCCAGGCCTTCAAGCAGACAGCCTTACAAAGGGGTGAGATCACCCCCGACTAAAGGCTTTGTTGGTGTGCCAGTGTTATCCTCTCTGGCCTAACAAAACCTCAGCAGCGAGGTTCCTCCATTCTCCTGAAACAACTAGGACAGCATGGTTCAGTGAAAAATATAGTTTCAGGAATTGCAGCTGGCAGTCACACAAATAAAACACACAAAAATATAATAGATAAGGAAACAGAGGAATGGAAATGCATATGTCCTAGTAGCCTAGTTTCCTGCCATGAGACAGAACAGTGAGTCTACCTGGCCAAAATTTTAAAAAGCTGTATGATGTATGGTTATTATAAATGCAATCACGAAATGCAATCACTAAAGCTGCACAGAAGTGCAGCTTTAGTTTAAAGTAAAACATGGAGTGAGCAACAACATAAAGAGAGTAACAGTAACTAAGAATGATCTACCCCCTGAAGCCAAAACTTTTCACATTTAACAGCCTGGACTTAAAAACCTCAAAACGATGGGTTGAGGGAATAAAAGCCTGGCCTTATCGATGGTGTCTATGACAATCAAACCGAGATCATGGGGAAAAAAAGATAGTGAGAGATGATATATCCTGGAGGTAAGAGGACCACCTCCTCACCGGCTCCATGCTGTAGACTTTAGACAACTCATCATCAAGTTGGTAGGAAATAGCAAACAGAAAGCCATATATTTGCTGTGCACACATGGACAACACTTTTATTCTCTCTCTTCTAATTTTACACATACAAATATCTGCTTCATCTGACCTCTTTTAATTTGCTCTCTCTTCTGTTACTGATATAGGGTAAAAAAAGAAAAAAAAAAGGAAAAATGGGAATGCTCTCTGGGACTAAACAATCCCAGACTAATTTATTTTTTGAGGACAGAATATGTACATGTGTTAATGGAAAAGTTGAATCAAATTAACTATAATTAGTCAAACTGAGAAGTGTGCTGAGGTAGAGGTATGTTACATGGGAGACATGTTCATTGCTAGGAAATAGCACTCTAAACCGCAACACTCAAAAAAACCACACATTTTCTTTGCCACCTGCTGCCATGGAGTCAGGAACATCACCCTCTCCTGAGCTCTGACACTTGTCATGCTCACTTCAGCCCTCTGAGCTCTAACTGCATGTGGCCCGCAAACATGCAGACACAAACTCACAAACTATTTCTGTTGTGATTAGTAAATGGTTCTGACTTTTCTAATCTTGTCAAAAATACATTAGTGAACATTTTATGACTTGATGCTGTAATCTTTTTGGACATATTCCGCACACTACACTATATGTTATTCCTGATCAAAAAGATGTGAAGCTGGCCCCCGCTGCTACATCTGAGACCTAGAAGCATCTATCTGTGTTCTGGAAAGCCCAAAAGTAACAAGCAGATTTACCATTTGTTATTTATTTATTCATTTTGCTCTCAAGGCTTTTTAAAATCACTAAATAAAGAATCTGGACAAGCAAAGAAATGGATGTCGACAGGCAGTATGAAGGACCAACCGAATTCTGAAAAACCTTTCTTAAGTATTGAAAGTGAAAATTGAAAATTGAAAGGAATAAAGCTGTGACTTTAAAATTTAACTTGTGTTTTATTCCAACATATTTCATGTTTTGTCTTGCCAACTTCATTAAATTTATTCATATAAAACATTTTTTGCACTTCAGGCCTGCAACACGTTTCTCCCAAAAATTGGCAAGGACAGGCTTTACCACATTAAAATGTTAAGAAAGAACGGCAACATAACCAAGACTTTCTGGCTTTGAGGATATCAAGCAATAAGGCATCAGGTGTTGTTTGTCTCGTTCTTCCTCTGTATGTGTCTTCAGATATGAAACAGGATGGGGTTGCTGTTTTCCCATTTGAAAATTCTCCTTACATCCTCCATGGGGAACAGGTCAGGACAGGCTAGTTCTGTATCCATACCCTCTTCTTTTCAGAATGTGATTTTGCATCAGCTTGTCTTGTTGAAAAAAAAGCACATGATTCTCAGGAAAAGGTGTCTTCTTGAAGGGAGCAGATGTTTTTCCAATACCTTTCTGTATTTTTCTACAATAATTCTGCTATGACAGACATGCAGATGAACTTTTCCAAGAGCACTGATACAACGCCAAAACATTCACAATGCCTGGATTTTAAACTTGTTGGTAGTCACAGTGTGGATGGTTCCTTTCTGTTCTTAGTCCATAGAAGAAAAGTCCAGGACATGGAGAACTGATTGATGTGACCACAGTAAATGTTTAAACTGTGTAGTCCATTTCAGATGAACCTTCAGGTTTAGGGAAGATAACAACACTGATGGTCACTTTTGCTCTGTAAAGTTTGAAATTACATCTGTGAACGTAGCTTTATATTCTACTGTTTTATCAAAGTTTTCAAAAGTAATTCCTTGCTCAAGTTATTATATCAGCAAATGATAAATGATGGTTGTTGATGTTGTCCTCACAGGGATTAGCAATACAAATGTCCAGCTTAGGCTTGTTCCATCTTCTATGCATTTAAATGCCTTTAGATTCTTAAAATCATTTAATGATATTGGGCAACATAAAGAGGAAAAAATATCCACAAATCCTTTTTTCAAGCAATACTATAACTTAAACATTTGAAGGATTTCCTAAACTCTATTGATAACCTAACCTTCTGCCCATCTTTTCTCTAAAAAGACTCTGCCATTCATTGATCTGGCTTTTGTTCCAGTTCATGATTATAATTACTTTGTTGCATCAAATGTTTAAATAACATTATTATTACAATATTTTTAAAGTGTTTGAGCATTGAAAGTGAAAATGCTGCCATTTTTTTAAACATCAATGGAACTTATTAAAGTTTTTGCAGACCTGAAACATAAGAATGGATTTAACACAATTAAATCAAGTTAACAAGACAAGAACATGAGATGTTTTGAGTTCATACTGTTTCCGATAAAATAAAATTCAAAGTAAATGTAGGAATCACAGATTTTTTGCATTATCCATACTATTCCCATTTTATGTTGAACTGCAGAAGATCAATCACCTTAATGGCAACGCAAGTTAAAAGTTAAACTTAAGTTACATGTCACTGAGATGCCAGCTTTGTTTCATTCCATCTCACTGTCTTCTATATCTCAAGAATTGTCTTTATGTTTCTTCGCGAAGAGGCACGCCACACAAATGAATGGGTTAGGTCAACCACACTAGGCAGCCATAACCTGATGTCTTTTAAGCTTCATACTAACCATTTCTAATAGAGGTTTTCTGGGCAGAAAAAAACAAACAAAAACTTAGACTCTGATGAACACAATGAAGCATCGTCATCAATAGGTTCCTTACTCTACAAGAATGCTGTCTAAGATAAACTGGAAGGATCAACAACATTTAACTAGTGAGTGAGCTGAGCTTCATAGATTCTAGATATTCAGCTGAAATATATGCTCAGCTGCAGCTACAGAGACTCTGTAGTTAGTAATTTGCTATTAGTTCTCTTGCAAGCATGCCAAAGAAAAAAAACAAAAGTACAGTTTCTGTTACAGTTTCAACATAAAAATATGTCCATAATAATAATAATAATAATAATAATAATAATAATAATACACACCTTCTCTGTTCGTCAGTCAGAATATTCCAATAAATAATAAAGCACCTAATAAGCACTTGGATACACAAAATAAATATTTTAAGTTTAAAGGAGGCATATTATGCCCTTTTTTCCACAAACTGACATAATTTCGTGAAGTCTTAATGAAATGTCTGTTACATACTGTGCTCAAAATATCATATAGATAAAGAAATAGCGTGACCAATTCAACCCACTCTGCCCCTCTCATCTCTGGGATGTGTCTCTTTTATGATTGGTCCTGCAGTTTTACTCTTATATACATGCTAATTTGGATGCAAGTTACACTCTACAACCCCTGAGTTACAGTATCATACTCTGAAAGACCAAATTCTATCTAGCCCAAGAACCCATACCAGCACATATGGCAAGACAAGCTCTCACCAGCCCAGAGCAAACTGAAAAATAGTAATGGCAATTTTTGACAATTTCCATTTTTTTCATCTCCCACTCCTAGATTGATAAAACATGGCACAGCAGATAGAAACTCTAAAGACAAACCAGAAGGTAATAATTGGTTTACAAGTAGACTACACTTGAACAGCTCTTTCTTAACTTTTTCTATATCCTACTTTATAACGTATTTTTCATTTATCCATTCATGCACACAAACTTGTATAGAACTTCCTATTTTATATCCAGCTAAGTTATATTTGACAAGTAGTGCTTTGTCTCTATAATCACATTCAAATGAGTACATGTATGGCTATACTGAGGTTCAGCCACTTCAACTTGTGGTGGAGCTTGGCACAACCTACTCTACTGGCTGATATGTTCCCAAATCTAAGACACAAATATCTCAAATATCTTTTCCAAAGTCATCTTTGGGCCCTTTCCATGTTTCATTAATGTTAAATGTCCTTGGTGGTCAGTACTGCTGTGTTTCTTTTATATTTTTAGAGGTTAACAGTAAGAACTGTTGCTTGCATTGGCAGTGCTAAGTTGATGTTTACAATGTTTTCTTTTTTTTTTTGGTAACAAAAAACTCTGGTGTTGTGTGTACCTACTCATATGGCATTTATAATAATGGGAACTTGGAATTTCCAACTTTTGAGTGAGACAAATCAAATAGCATACTAAGAAGAAATTGGGAACTTAGGTAAGGTTTTATATACTTTCTGATTTTTAAGTTGAGTACAAAACTTATAAAGTTGCAATTTTCAAAGACATTAAAATTTTTGCTCTCAACCACATACAATTTTTACATATCTCTAACTTTAATAAAACATAATTCTTTAAAGTACTTATATACCATTAAACCATTTACTTTCAAGACCAGTACTACCAGGTATAACCCTAACACTGGACTACTGCTTAACTATTAGAAAGTGAACATTTGAGATATTAATAATTTTAATATCATCTCATTAAAAACATTCTTTAAGCACTTTATCTGCAATTTAAAGTATTCACACATAAGTTAAGCTTACTCACCTGCATGCTCTAGAAGTATTTTCGTGATGTCCATGTGTCCATTGAGAAGTGCATCATGCAGAGGAATCACTCCATCCACCTGGTTATTGATGATGGGGGCGGGGTAGTGATGCAGCAAAGCTTCCACGCACTCGGTGCTCCCATGGTTGCACGCTTCATGCAGAGGGGTCCATCCTGCATTGTTAATATAGGACAACAAACCATCGACTCAAACAAATCTTTATTTTTTAAAGGCCTCAAACTCAGAATGTTATTGGACAACTTCACAGTTGGAGGTAATAATCAATGGTTAAGATTCAGACAGCTGTATTGCGCTTTGTTGTCATTTATCTTTAGATTTGACTACTAAGAACTTTTTTTGCAAGTAAGGAGTATAAAAAGAGAAAATAAAATTTAAAAAAAAAATTAAATGCAGAATTGATACTCTGCCCAGAAGTACTTAAGTAAAATATGATAACTTGGTTTATTTTTTACAAAAAGAAAAGACTTAACTGAAGAGGCTAAACACTGATATACACTTTACTAATATATTGATATACAGTCAAATAAAAAAGTTAAAAGCACTTGGATCACTTTTTATAATTCATAATTTCTGTTGCCATTTTCATTTTTTTTTCTATTGAAAGACAAGTTTTTGATGACCAAAAATGTAAGATAACTATGAGGATAGCATAATATGAATCTTTTCTTGCTGAAAGGGATGGACTTTACAAACTATAAATATTCTTTGTTAATTAACCCAAGCCTCATGTTCAGAGAGAACTGCAAATTGACTATAATAATTTTTCCCCATTTTTCCCCACAGTTCTGCTTGATCAGACTTTGACCACAGCTCCCTACTGAGCTATAGATTTAAGCATCTTTCAAAGAGTGGTTACTAAATTTGAGAAACCTTTGTAACACCAAATTTGCATGAAAAGAGGGCATGCCATTATATTTGACCAAAAATGACTATTCAAAGTGACTGTGAAATATCAGAAAATGTTCAGTCCACTAAGTAAAGTGGCTGTAAATCTATAAATCAGTCACCAAATCCACCCCATTCTTTCTAGACACATCCTTTGCATTTTTACTAAAGGTTAACACCAGTGATGACGCATGCACACTCCTATTTCTTCACTCATTTTTTCCCCTGCAATGTTAATCGCAGTGGGAGTGCAACGATATGACGGTGACAGAGATTACAGGGAAAAAAGGGAACACATGAAAATTCCTACCTTTAACATTGACGTCGATACCAGGAAGCTCTAGGATCTGAAGCACTGTTTCCACTTGGTTCCTCTTGCAAGCTCTGTGGAGGAGGGTCTCTCCTTCAACCAAGATACACACAACCGGCAAACACCCAAAAGAGAGAAGAGGCAGAAGAAAAGAGAAAAATCCCAAATTAGGGTGTGCCTGATGTCCTTCCCTTTGTCCCCTTCCATATGATATTCACACCAATAAAATGCCACTGAAATGTCCCCAAACACACACAAAAAAAATAACTTGACCTAAAAAAAAGAAAAAAAGAAAAAGAAAAAAAAACCTCACAGTACAGCCCACCAATGAGGATGTGATATAAGGAGAGTGATCAAAAAAGGGGGGTAATCTTTCATGCAAAAGAAAAAAAAATACAGATTGGTTACTTTTTCTCGGCCTGCTCTTCTTTTATAGGAAAAGATTTCCCACTGCCCAACAAAGTGAATATCAAGGCAGACAGTTAGTGAATGAATGTAGTGGTGCAAAAGCAGTTATATTTCCAGTCTCCTCGTACCTATATTATAAAGGACGTTATGGTAGAGAGCCCATGCACAAGCCTAAGAAAGGATACTTCACAGATCTTTGGTTTAAAAGCTCCACTGGACATTCCTAGTTTCATCACACAATATTTAATCAGTAAATTTAAAAAAAAAGAAAAAAGAAAAAGAGCAGTTAAAAAACCCCCCCAAAATATTCCATCCATCTTATTAAACATACTTCCCCCCTAAGCATCTCTTTCCCCATTATCTTTACTGCATCCTGCACTTTTTCTGATACATTACAAAATCAGGAATACATTAGTGGGCCAGAGACCCCTCTTTTCATGCGTGGCTGAACTTCAGAGGGAAGTTAAAGGCCAAGCATGAGTGGCTCTAAGCTTGGCAGTATAATACAAAACTGCAAAGCCTGTAATAAATGCTTTACTGGTTCTCCCCAGGACGCCAAGCCTACACAGGGGCACCACTCCAGAACACACAGAGCAAAGGCTGGGGCAAGAAAAAGCTGGAAAAGGGGAAGGGCAGGCGACAATCAGTGGTGTATGGAAAAAAAAATGGTGAAGGATAAAGGAAAAGGGTTTCCTGAATTTCAAAGCACGTGGATAAAATATTGAGCCCCTGGATTCTAATCATTCTGAATAATTCCCATCTTCAAGGGAGTGTCTTTGAGGATGCAAAAAACCTATGAAATGCCAAACACCAGGAGTTTGATGGTCGAATAGGAGAAAATAACAAGACAAAACATGGAAATAAAAATAATATATGTTCTCTCTCTAAATTTCATGCAAATATAGATGCACAGAATCACAAAGGAAATACAGAGAATTTTTTTAGTGTTACAATATCCAATTTAAATATGCATTATGCAGAAATAAAAACTGGCATTTATTCACAGACAATTTACATTTATTCACTTTTTAATGTTGCACACACCTCCACTTGCTCAACAGTGGTGAACTTTAAGGCTTATATTGCAACAATGGATCTTGAGTCATCGCAGTGACATTGGTGGCGTGGGGGTCGGGCAGACACTGAATTTAGAGTAGTGAATGTTCCACTATATAGTTTTATATAATTATTGCATTTGTTCATGAATAGAGCATACAAATGCTCTCTTATTGATAATCTTTGTTTATGCAACAAGAGGTCTGTATCTTATTAAAAGACATTTCAGCATGTGGCAGGGCAGAGGATGGAATGAGCAATCTTGTGCAGTCATTGATGCCCTGTAGAACAGATGTATGGGAAGGTGTTGAAATAATAATAATAATAATGTTAATAATAATAAAAGTAAGGAAATGCCACTCTTTTTCTTACTGGCAGCAATTACAAAAGAGTTTTATCAAAGATAATACAATCAAGCAGTCTAACAACATTCCCAATTATAAACTTAGGAGCAGAACAACTTACTGACTGCATCACAGCATTCAAGAGCAGAGGCAGAGAAAAGCATATTACATCGCCCTGATCAAGGATCAATAACAATGCTGAGTGAACAAGCTGCTTTCTCTGGTCTGAAAAACAAGCTTGATTAATACAGATAATATTTAGTGGTATTTTGGTTAAATATGATAATTTAAAGATTGGTTGATAATTATTTAGTTCCCTGGGCTAACCCTTTACGTGTAATGGCAGAACAATGGGTGTCTTCCTTAAGATGAGAATGAACCCAATTTGATATATGGGCTAGACAATCAACCTGTAGTGGAGGAGCAATAATAACAATAGTTGCACTTGCTCTAAATGATCAGTACCAGATGCATTTATCAAACTGCTAGCATCAAACACCAAGTTAAAAAATTTAGTTTAAAAAAGAAAGTATGAGAGTTAAAATTATTTCCACAAGAAGCAACACTGGAATCAGATATCTTAAAAAGGAGTCCAGCACTTTCAAATATTTGCTCTGCCCAAATAAAATGTTAACTGAAGTCATCACCTGAACCCCTTCCTCCCAAAAATGTATTTAAATATTTAATAGCTTCTCTTGTTACGGATGAAATATAAATGTGACAATGCCTTAATTGTTTTTGAAAACCTGTTTTCTTTCCTCCCAAAAAAGAAACACAAACTGAATATTTCCATTAACAATGAGACATCTATTATGCAGCCAATACAACTATTGTCAATGTACATATGATTTTACAACTAAAATATAAAAATGATAGAAATATGAACAAAACCAAAAACTGTTTCTGTTCTGCACTTGTACATGCTGTTTAACCATATTCCTGACAAGTACTACATGTTGTTATCCCAGGTTTGGTCTTGACATTGACATGGTAAACTCAAAATTACTTTTACTGGTCAGATAAGAATAATGGCTTAGAGAAACAGATAAACTTTCACTGAACAATAGAAGGGAATGTTTGATTTTTGTTATTCAAATTCATGCTATTAGTCATTAATGTGATTCAAGGAGGGCAGCGGGGGCAGGGATGGACTCTATAGACAGACAATGGAGAGTGTCTGTCTCCGGTGTCTGTTTCTATAGACAGACACTGGAGAGGTATACAAGTATTCTATCCAACAGTGATCTCTCTCTGGCCTTAATTATTTTTTTTGGCCTTAAAAGTGTTATTCAACAAGGTAAAATAATGCTGCTCTACAATCATTCTCAAAACAAAACAAAAACAAACAAAAAATAATAATAATCAAAAACACACAATCATTAATTAATTGTGGCTTGTTTCAATTTGACATTTTGTGCATCATAGATAAAGTCCTCTGACACAACTGAAATGTTTTGTCTTACATCTTGTATGTAAAGACAATGCAGTTGCTTACGATTGTGACATAAAGCAGACATTCCAGTGGCTGTGTAGTATGAGCATAAGGATATATCAAGAGGTCCATCAAAAGAGCAAGCCAACATTTCAAACTAAAAGAAAAAGAAAAAAAAAGTGCACCAAAACTGAGGGTGATGCCAAGTCCAAACTCCAGTCCCTAATGAGTAAGCTCCACTGTGTGGGATGTGAAAGTTCTTCGTGGTCTGCTCTATTATTACCAGGCGCTAAAATGCTGTGATTAAATACCTTTTCCACTACACCCCATGTGTACACATCCTCACAAATGCCAAGTCCAATCCACGCACTGTTAAATCACTTAAATGGCTCCAATTTGGACACAACGCTTCTATTATGGGGTAATTGCATGCTCAGCATTTACAAGCACGGAAAGGATAAATCCGCCTGTCCTTTTCAATAAATCCCCCATTTCACACTTTAATAGAAAAGTTAAATGTATGTATTGCTCTTTATATCTTTCAGTCTGCTTGCTACAATCCTGGAAAGTGCTGCTTGGCCCACTGATCCCTGAAACAAAAAGCTGTTGCAAGCCTGTAACAATGCTATTTGTTAGGAATGCGTTAGGAAGGTTTTCTGTAGCTTGTTATTGAAGGTATGTTAACTTATTTGCAAACTACTACTGTTGCTGGCTTCAAAAGCTATGACAGCATGATAATTCCCCCAAGTCAAGATTACTACAGCTTTCAATGTGACTGAAAAATAATTTAATGGCCTGAATGTAAAAACCCATCATCTAAAAATCCCACCAGTGAAGACTACAGGCTAACTCCATTTAATCTGTCAAAAACACCAGTGGGGAACTGCAACTAATCCCATTTCCTCTGTGAACAGGAAGTAACAATAAAGAATTGCTAACCATCTGAAAGAGAAGTAAATGAACATCTACTGTATGTCCGGCTTTGAAAAGAAAAAAACAGTGCCCAGCACCTTTTTAAACCATTACAGAAATGCAGTGTTGGGTCACAGTCATGTGTTGAAACCAGGAAGGCCTAACATCAGCAGTAAGGCCTGACTGCATGGTTTCAAACAAAGAAACCTTCTAAAAGACTAAAATTTCCAGCAGGCTTTGCTCTATTTTATGACCCCTTTAGATATAAGGAATTTCAATCCTTATTGCGCATAGACCCCAAAATGCAGCAGGGCTCCCCAGTGACGCGCAGTAGCTCTACCAGGCAATAAATAGCAACAACTCGGTCTCGGGCTCTTTCTCAGGACCTCTTTTCCTTGGAAGCTCTCCCTCTCAGAAGACCTCTCTCTCAGAGGGTCTCACCAACTTCAATGTGATTTGGTCCACCATCTTGTCTGTTTACATCACGGCCACAGACACACGTACACATGTACACACATCTGCACACACACATGTGCGTAGACTGATATTTCTCTTTCATGTTAGTCGTTTGCTTATGTGTAGTTTATCAGAACTTTATTTCACGTGCTGTTGATTGCAGCTATTGACACTTGCAGTAATAAATTCTGATTAACTTCAATAAGGTCTGTGCTCAGACTCTTTCCTTCTCTGTTACTCCATAGCGCCACCCCTTGTCACAGGTTGGCACGCATAGAATAACAGTTATTTAGAGACTGATTGTGCTGTCTAGTTATTAATTCCTGATATTCAGGTGGTGCTCCATTTTCATTTATAATTTATTTATGTTGTTAATAACTTTTAGACAATTATTAATAACTCTTTCATAACTAAACTAGCACTCCCTTTTGTTGCACAACAGCAGCATCAGTATAATCAGACTTAGAATCAGAATCACTTTATTGCCATTGCCAGTAACCAGGTTTACAGACTAGGAAATTGCTCTGATGTGACGGTTCAGGTAAAAACATGAAATAATGTAAAGTAAAAATAGAGTAAAAGTAAATACATGTGAATAAGCAAAATAAATCAAAATAAAATAAAATAACCAAATACAGTTAGCAGAAAAGAAAATCTACAATATATATACATGTATAGACAATAGCAGGAGAATATTTTGGCTGTTTTATGAGTCATTTAGCTACTGTTTATGAGTCTGATGGCAGGGCGGAAGTTGTTCTTGTGGCGGGAAGTTCTGGTCCGGATGGACCGTAGTCTCTTGTCTGAGGGAAGGAGCTTAAATAGACTGTGTCCAGGGTGAGAAGGGTCAGCCACAATCTGACCTGCATGGCCTAAAATCCTGGAGGTGAACAGGTCCTGTAAACGTTGGCAGTTTCGGCCGATCACCTTCTTGGCAGTGTGCACAGTGTGCTGCAGTCTGTGTCTGTCTCTGGTGGTGGTGTCAGTGTACCATACGGTGATGGAGGAGGTGAAGATGGACTCGATGATGGCTGTGCAGAACTGCACCATCATCTCAGTTGACAGTTTGAGTTTCGGCAGTTTCCTCAGAACATCCTCTGCTGGGCCTTCTTGATGATGAAGCTGATGGTCGGCTCCCACTTGAGGTCCTGGGTGATGGTGGTACCTCGGAAGCGGAAGGAGTCCACAATGGAGATGGGGAGATCCATGAGGGCAAGAGGGGATGGTGGGACTGAGACTTTCCTGAAGTCCACGATCATCTCCACTGTCTTCTCGGTGTTGAGCTCCAGGTTGTTGCTGGTGCACCAGGACACCAGTCGATCCACCGCCCTCCTGTAGACAGACTCGACTCCGTCTGAGATGAGCCCAATGAGGGTGGTGTCATCTGCAAACTTGATCAGCTTCCCAGACTGATGGCTGGAGGTGTAGCAGTTGGTGTACAGGCTGAAGAGCAGAGATGAAAGTACACAGCCTTGAGGGGAGCTGGTGTTGATGGTCCAAGTCTTTGAGACGTTCTTCCCTACCCTCCGATCCATTAGGAAGTTCAGGAAGTAACACAATCCATCAGGAAGTAAGACAATCTGTGCTGTATAAAAAAGTAAGCTGTACAGCTACAGATGTTCTAGTTATTCAGGTATTTTAAAATTCCAGTTTTATCTAGCTGGTTTAGCTGAATTACCTTTAAAACTCTGTTTAAAATATTAAATGTTGTTGCATTGCTGTTGTTTTCACTGCAGAATCATGCTGGTTTTAAATTATTACGTAAACCTATTAAAGACCCAAATATAACAACTGAACAAAGACAACCAAACACAAATTAAAAATGATCCAACCGTAGTAAAAAGTGCACTATCAAAAAAGAGCTCAAATGGACAACATATAATACAATGTGTCATTCATTAACATACAAAACCTATGCCAAAATGGATTTAAAAGACTATGTCCTATACAAATTAAGCAGGTAGGTAGTAGCCAAGTGCTCATAATGTTGATAAAATGCCCTTGCAACCAATAATAATAATAATAATAATAATAATAATAATAATAATAGTAATAATAATAATCTTATGTTATTATTATTATTATTATTATTATTACTACTACTACTACAACAACTATGGATCATTATTTTTACAATTAATCTAAGCACAGATCACTACTAGCAGAAATTTTGGCAGTTTGCTAGAGCATTCAGGAACCATGTTGATGAAATGAAAAGGAGGGAAGAAATCAGCAATGATCTTAGAGAAACAACTTGGACTGAAATGTGTATAAAGCCATTTCCATTTTAGATAAAGTCCAGCATTTGAGAGGAAAAAGATGATTCTCAAGTTTGAAATTTTCAAGACATTTGCCAGTCTTTCCAGGAGTGGGTGTCCCAACAAATTCACTCTGAGGTCAGACTGTGCAATGCCCAGAGAACTTTCAAAAAGTCAGAGATAAACCTCAGACAAATGTTTATAGATGTATAAATAAATAAAGACTTGCACAGTTATGGTTTGTTGGAAAGATTTGTCACACTAAAAAATTAACAAGGTAGCGTGGTTTAGTTTTGGCAAATTACATCTTAACAAACTACAAGTCTACTGGGACAATGTCCTTTGGACAGATGAGACCAAATGGGAGATGTCTAGCCATAATGCAATCTGCCATTTCTGTCAAAACCCAACACAACATGTCAGCAAACATAACATGTGGCTGACCTGTTGCCAGTCAAGCTCATTTATGTCCTACCCAGTCACTACTGTTGTTTTTGACAGTGTAAAGTAACATTACTTTGCCAAGAACAACAAAAAATAAAATACATTCAGCAGGTCTTACTTGAGACTATACATAAAGTATATTTGGTCTCATTAAAATTGACATTTTTGCGCTGAGCTTCAAGGAATAAATGCAAACTAAAAAGAAGTTGCTCCCAAATCCCTAAACCTCCTTCAGCTGCTGTGACAAAGATACAGAGGTTCCACAAGGTAAGAGAGTTCTTCTAAAGTAAAGATGTGCAGAATACAAGAAAAGCCACCTTACTTATCTGGGTGAAGGAGTCTAAAAGAAGAAAAATAAAAAGGAAGAAGAGGGGATGAGAGGGTAAGGGATGATAGGGTGAGAGGGGAGGATGCAGTGCCAATGGTTCATAAAAAATTAATGCCAAGCGCATCGGTACAGAGATCACGTAGTAGAAAAACAACACATGCCAACAGCCTTGAGTCTCCTGCCTCAGCCCTTCCTGCTCTAGTCTCCCCTCCCTTACCCTCCACCCCTTCTTTGCACTGGCCTTTCTGATCAGGTGGAGGGGGAGATATGAGCTCTGACACTTCTGAGAGTTCACACAGAGTGCAATGCCTATAAATGCAGGAAGTTCCACCAGTGTAGCTGCTGTACATTTGCATCTATACCCTAATTGCTCCATTTAATACCCCTAAAATGGAGATCCAAGGCACACTGCGCGTATTAACAGTAGTTATAACTCTATGTGAGAAGCCCATTATCTCTGTTCATGACACATATTTGTCAATGCTTAAAAAAAAGAAGAAAAAAAGCTGGGGAGAATAGGACATGAAGAAAACAAAATAGGTAATGTCAAATTTCAAATCAAATAGATAAAGAGGTAGTAATGCAGTTAAAACTCTGTCACAAACATACACAACACCCTACTTTTATAGTCAAGTTGCTCTTCCAACTAGCTGAAAGGAAATAAGGTTGATGCAAATTAGTCACTCTGTCCATACATTATGTACTATTCATTAAACTCAAAGTAATGACGGAGCTATCGTGTTTCTTTTTAACAATGACTTGCTATAGTGCATCAGTCCATTAAAAGGCCACTGTGTGTGTATATACACGGTCATACCTGCTGTGGTGACTTTGTTCAGTCTTTTAGGAATGTTCTCCTTCTCCAGGCTTGTTTCATTCACCAAGGAGCTCTGAGTTCTATATGCAGATGAAGAACATGGTCAAAGGATTTAAGGAAAAACATTAAATATTTACATAATTATTCATAATTCCCCTACAAAGGTCCAATGTTTCTGTGACTGACCAATGCAACATGAAAGCAAGGCGACCCAGTGGTACAGAAAGTAGAACCAGTGCTATTCTGAAACTGCCATTAGCAAATTAATCCCTCGTGGCACAGTACCGTCTTTTATAAAATCTGACAATATCTGTCAAACTCCCACTGTGCTGGCCCCATACACTTCACACATCCTATCCTCTATTCCTGTCTCCAAAGCACTCTTCCTCCCACTTAACGCCTCAAACGCAGAGACGAAGAATCCGATGTGAGCAAGCACATTAGGAGGAATAACTAGTAAAAGAAAGTGAAGCCTCTTCAAAGTAGTGGCGTGCTAATAGCTGTGGGCTGTCACCATTCCCGCGTGTGGGTATGGAGGATCTGCCTGCATGAAGCCTGACAGGTGTCTTGTGTATATGTCCGTGCACGTGCGCATGCGTCATGTTGAAGTGGAGTGCCATCCGTATTACAGGGAAGAGCCTTGTTCCCTGGTAATTGGGTTGTTTCGGAGCCAGGAAGGAGCTCCCAGCAGTGAGGAGGAAACACACATCCTGTCACGTTGCTTGTCATTAGCAAGGACAAAGTTGAGAACATATGAGACAAGCTATGTGTGTGCTTGTGTGTGTCTGCAAGAGAAACTCCATAATGCTTTCTATGATGAGAGTGCACCATTTCTCATCTTGAACACCCTCACCCAACTGCCCCCTGGCCACCACTCCTGCCAACCTGTGTGGACATCAGTAGTGTACTTGGCTTTTTTTCCCCCTCACTATCTACTTCAGTAAATTGTTGTAGTACAGCGATTGATCCTCAGCCTAGAGCAGAATGTGCCTTTGGAGGCAGACTCTGAAAAAGTTGTGAGCAGTAATTAAAGTCATGCATATGCTTTGTTGTGGATATTATGACATTATGAGATAATGCCTCTATAATACAAAGAATAAGGAATGATGACATGATTTTAAAGCCTGATTTTAAAGCCTGATTTTCAAGACTCAATGGAAACAGAAGATTAAACCTCGCAATGAGCATTATCTCATGTCTCAAATTATCCTGAAAGTCTAACAAAAAAAAAAAAGAAAAAAGTTTTAGTGTATAGTTTAGGTTTTCAAGAAAAACCCCAGGTTTAAAGAGGCTGTTTTAAACAGACCTTCATGCTGAATGGGTTAAATTTTATTTACCACAGGATATTTATACAATAACAATATTTTTGTGGCTATTGTATATTTTTGTATTTATTTATTTATTTTTTGAAAAACTGTATCAAGTCTTCACTGGTGGAATAAAATACCAAAAAAGTAAGAAAGAAACTTACTTATACTTGTTGAAAATAGCACATCTATGTAATATTTTCAAATTAAACTGTAGACATACTATATGGCATTTCAGTGACCCATACTGTAATGCTGGCGTGACAATGCCATTATCATCATACATAGGAACAAAGGTCTGCTCAAAATCAATAATGACATTTTCAAGTGGCTCGCAAAAATAGCAGCAATAGGGCAATATACAAAACTTGATTAAGCCGGCTGGAGGAAAACTCCACTTTAATTACAGCTTCCCTTCTGATAACAGCACTTTGTGCCATGCACCCAGCCAGCAAGTTAAACGGTCATCCAAACAGTCAGTCAATCAGACATCCTGTCATCTTGGTACAGCTTGGACATGTGCCCTTAAAGCCAGCATGCCTGCTGAAGCAGAAGAAACATATCTGCTGTTTCTCATATAGAATTGTAACAGCCTTATATTCCACGAAAAAGGAAGAAAAATTAAATTTGATGTGTTTTACAGCCAGAAATGAAAAATAAAAGGGACACGTGACTCTTCACAACCTTTATGGCCTGTTCTGGCTCTTTAAGTAAATCCAACACATCATAAGGATTGTCTTGTGATCTCAATCTGACAGCTATTTAACACAACAATTACATTGTAATTATTATTTATGTATTTAGTGAAAGCGTAATTACATTTGAGGCTTTAAAATGATTTTTTTCTTTTTTATGCATCTGACCATCTTAAACACTAACAACAAATTTAGCTTGTTTTTTTTTTACATTGAATATTTAAAATACTTAAATTACTCATTTTCTCAGCTGTTTCACTTAAATGCTTCAAGAGAAGGTGTAGTAATTAATCAAGAATGTACAGATCAACGAAATTACATCAAATATAAATGAAACCATTAAAATGAGTAAACAAGATCTGACTTTTGGTTTCTGTTTTCAGTTTATCACAAACTTTGTCAGTCTAGTTCATTATTTCATTTAGGGTCAAATGATTTTACATGCCCTTTGGCATTTCTTTATCTCTTCCACTCAGAATGCATTTCTTATTTTATTCAGTCCCTTGTCAAGTCTTTGTCAAAATAAACTAAAGCATTGAAAATGTGGGGAAAGCAGAAAAAGAGCTCTGATAGAAAGAAGACAGCAGCTGATCCATGCATGAACCAGTAGCCTTTAAATGAACTTGCTCCCTGGTGACTTCGGCCCTTCTCCCAGCCAAATACCTGCTGGTGGAGGAGCAGATGTCTGATACGGGTTATGGAAAGAGGGAAAATGCATTTGATTGCATTGAGAGAGGGATTTAGTATGCTAGGGTAGATCAAGAGAGGTGGGGAAGGGGAGTGAGGGCTGAGAGCTGGTGGTCATAAGGGAGGGTGCAAGGGCCTAATGGGATATCCTCATCTGTCTCTTGTCTCACTATCCAAATCAGACTCAGCAGTCTGTGTGCATGTGTAAGGAGTGGTTTAACCTCCCTGTGCACTCCATCCGTCTGCCAGCACACACTGATAGGATCAGACCTGGGCATGACCCATCACATGCCAACTCTTGACATTCTGTCTGACCTCTAACTTGTCTGTCTGCAGCTTTCCCTCAACTCCCTCTCCACTCCCCTTATACCCCCACCCAAACTACTCACCCACTCATTCATGCATCTCTGCTCCTCACCTCCACACAATCCTCCTCTCTCCAGGTGTTCCTTTGTTCCTTTTCACTCGCATTTTACATGGGATCTCTACATTTTCACTTGTTTTGCTTCAAACTATGCTGTCTATTCTTAACTATGTGGGTGGAAACCAGACAAAGCAGGCATAGCAGAGTCCTGGCTGAATAGCGCTGTTATTTTAGATGCACCCAAGCAAGCAAAGATAGATTAAAATCTAAAAACCAATGCAGCTTAATAAAACACTGACCTGTACAATTCTTTAACTGTTTTCTGAACATGAGAAAGTTCTTATCTAGTCAAAAATCCAATCATTTGGTTTAAAATGTGGCACAGTCCTATGACAACCTTTGCACAGCTTTCACATCTTCATTTATGTTCATGTGTGTTTTACTGCAGTGTTCTTGTGAAAACATAATGGAAACTAACAGAGTTGCTGAATGACAGCTGTATACGACTGACCTGCAGTCGCTTCCTTCACCAGTGCATCTGTGGGAGGCGGGACCATTCCTTTGGTGACTACCACTGAGGCCCTGAACAAAACATCCCAGAGCAGGCAGGTAAGAAAGCACCTGTCAGAAGTCACACAGACACACATGAGGTTAGACAGCATCTTTACACTTCAAGTGGATGCCGATGTCACTGGGGAATTGAGGAGGCACAGTGACTGTGGCAAGTGAGACAGCCAGATGTTCTACTGCAACATTATATAATGCTCAGACCATTTCAGCAATCTGTCCATTGCAGAGAACTGCAATATAGCTTAGACTCTTTAACAAATCCAGAATGCAGAACAGCTTTTTAAATGAAAAAGCATATTGGTCAAAGTGAGAGAGAGAGAGAGAGAGAGAGAGAGAGAGAGAGAGAGAGAAAGAGAGAGAGAGAAAGAAAACTTTAATGTATGGTGTATAGATATATTTTACTCAGTTCTTTAATTATTCACAGGCAATGGATTACAAGTAATTATAACATAAATTTATTATCTTCTGCTCTAATAATTACACCGCAATCAGTTAAAAACTGGATGATTTTTGCAGAGCTTTAATTTAACCCATTAAGACAATGAAAAGACATCAAACTATGGCAAAAACTATAAAGCAGAAGATTCTCATTAAATAAAGTAGTGATTGAACAAAATATGGGTATTTGCTCAATCAATTAACAGGTCAGATCATTTAGCATTTTGACATAATTTAATGAGATAAGAAAACAAGAATCAATTCAGATGCATAAAGTGCATGTAGTCTTGCCACTGAGGATGCTGTGCAATAATGTTCTTGACTGACTTTGGAGCTTTATTTACTTTAATTATTAACTTTACTGTACAATTAAGTGGACCGTGATGCAAACTAGATCACTTAAAAAAAAAAAAAAGTATTTTGAATTGGTCTCAGCTACATCTTCATTTGTTATGGTTTTAATAAGATGAAAAAATGAGAGGAACAAAGAGTGAAACCATCATCCTGCTCTCTAAATAGTCAATAGGAATCACTAGACAACCCATATGAATCCAGCACTCAAATAAATTGCAAAAAGCAATAAACAAGGGAAAAATGCACACCATTTTCTTTAGAGAAAGAGGTTCATTTCCCAGAGTAAATCCATTTCTGTAGCAGAGGTTCCTGAGTATGGTGTCAGCCATCACCAGCTTTAACCTGGTAGAGCCAACCTTGGCAACCAGCTCTACCAAAACAGATGGAGGTAAATCTGCAGGAAAGAACAAAGAGGAAATGTGTGAGATAATGTCTAATCATAATTGTTTTTTTCTGCATATAATAAGATAAAAGTTGGGAAGTGTCCTTTCAAAAGTGGTCAAAATTGCAAAAGCTACTCCAAAATCTCCAAAAGCTACAATAAAACTACTTCAAACATAGTCAACTGCCTGAAAAAACCTTTGTTTCCTCTCTATGTGGGTCTTTTAGGAAAAAACAAATACACAAATAAACATAAAGTTAACTATGAGACCAAGGTCCACAAGTACTCAACTACAAACAATGTTTTTTCTTGTTATCCAGGTTTTCAGTACATACCCTGGCTAATAAGGGCAAGGTGCTCTGATAGGTCTCTGAGGCCTCTTTCCACCAGGCTCATGTTCAGTTTGAAGTGCTGCTGACACCAAAACTCAACCAACACAGTCAGCAGGTGCAGCAGAATGTCTGCCAAATGCAGCTTCTGCTTGTCATCTCTCTCAGCATAGTCCTTCAGTGACAATAAACAGAATCACACTTTGACCCCAACAAGCTCTAATAACAGCAGTAGGTATTATTATTATTATTATTATTATTATAGGCAAAAAAAAAAAAAAAAAAAAAGAACCCTATTCTTTTAGCGATATGAATATCTAGCACTTTATCAGATGAGAACAGTGAAGCACCTTACCACCATAGCAGCCTGCAGTAAGAGGTGAATTAATTGTTTCACTGCACAGGACAACAGTGTGGAGCGTTCCCAAGTGGTCCAGAAGGTTCCATACATTAATGACCCTGATGTGGGGACGGATGTGACTTGAATGCCCTGTGGCAGGCCAAAGTCTCTGAGCAACAGAAGTTCATGTGTAAGTAAAGGCAACACTGATAATTTAATGCAACCAATAATATTAATTATTAGAAAAAGAAAACATTTGCATAAACAGAAATTTTTAATCATACAACTCCAAATAATAAAGTGCAGATGCAAAAAAAAAAAAAAATCCAAACACATCAATTCTTAAGTTTATTCTGACACTTTTGTCTTTGAAACTGTATGAACACAACATTTTTTTTTCTCATCTCTTGGAATAATTTAATTTGTTAACCCCCCTTTTTTGGATTTCAGGCCTGTAATCATGGCCTACAGTCCAAAACAACTTAGGAAAATTTCATATCAATATTGTTCACACACTCTTTCTTGGGGACAGGTCAGAGAGGGCAGTCAAGTATCCATACATTCTTCTTCTTCCTCACATACCTAAAGCGCTCATTCCATCCTGCACATCATTTGTTTGAACCCAAGTCCATGGGGAAACACTAAAGGTCTATCAATACACACACCACAAAATCAGCTCATTAGAAGTTTCTATTGCAAAGCTCTAACCATACTGAACTCCCTTAAAACAACATGGCATGAGTGTGAAGTAACTTGTATGGTGTGCAATAACAATTACAGGTTCTATTTTTTTCAGTTATAGGTATTACATTATTTTCTTCAAATTTATTCCTATCTTTTCTTGCTTTTTTAAAAAAAAAACTTAAGCATTGTATTTAAACATTTGGAGATCTTCTCTCCTTCGTTGGAGCTCAAACACTTTCATGGATACTGCTTTTGTCTCAAATGATCATTACAGTCACTTGTTGACATCAACTTTTTCAAATCGCCTCCCCCAAAACTGCCCTCAGACCAGATTTCTTTTCTTTTTTAACATGTTATTTGTCCAAAATGTAAAAATGGATGCATATTAACAAATGAATAAAACACAACCAAAAGAAAAATGAAACATAAAAATAATTAGGTGCAAAAATCCCTGTTTTGTTTATAATTTGCTTTTTTCCTAAACGTTTATATGATTTGGAGTTTTATCACACATGCAGATCTAGTAAACAATATAAATGGCTAATGATTTATTTTTCAAATTAATGAAAAGTCAAAAATGAAAAATAAAACACATTTTCTCAAAGATGTTATCAAATTAATACAATATATACTAAAGAAAAAAAAAGTTTTTTTTACCTTGTCGTGAGAGTGAAGAGCTCTCCCTGGAAGAGCTTTAGACAAAGTGCCAGGATGTCACAATAGAAATGTACTAGTGTTGGCAGAGCTGGACCAGGGAGCGGATGACAAGTGACACCACGAGACAAGCAGTAACTTGAAAAAGACACATAAGAGTAACCGTGACAAAATTACTTTTTGTAGATCAGCCAGCTGAAGTTACTGTCTGTCTGATTTCTTATAAGTAATTATAATTTTACAAAATACTGCACATCACCTGATACCAATCTTACCTGATTGCTGACTCTAGAAAAGGCCATAGGCCCATTTTACATCGAGGACACTGCAACACTTGAGTATAATATTTTCTCACTGTGCTAGGAGCCAGCCATGGAGGATTGGTAATGAGCAGGTTGTCCATAGTCTGCTGAAAATTTCTCAGGAAGACAGATGTGGCGTTACCCTATGGTGAAAAGTATTCACAATAATTAACTTTCAGCTGGTTTGGATATATGAGCTTGAAGAGCAAATGTCAAATAAGAGTGGAACTGCAACACTGTGTTGCTCAAACACTTTGCATCTTGTTGTTAGCAAAATAATTCAGTAGTATAATTTAATTAATCGAGAAATGTTCATTTGTTTTACATTGTGGCAGACAACACTTTTCTTTTTTTTTGTCAGTGTTTGTGTTGGCCATGGGGAGTGTGTGGGTGTCTAGGATCTTTTATAGACACACATCAGTTGTGAGTCAAAGCTACAGTTCAGTACAACAACAATAATAAGTCAAATAAAAATGCCTCTCTGAGCCAGCTATACAGATTCAAAAATGTTGTGGAACAAGTAATCCTTTCGTACAACACCGCAGGCTCATGCAGCAGCAGGAGGGAATTTGTACTTTCTGGTAATGTGGTCCTACCTGCTGTGCGTACTCTAAGAGGGAGATCAGGTACGTTGCTGGCGGCAGAAGTCCTGGGAACAAAACACTTCTGATGGAGTCCAAGGCTTCAATGAAGAGGCCGCATTCTATCATGTTACCTACATTGTTGAAGTCTGCTACTATTGCCTGGAGGAACAGTAGAACAATAGTGAAATGTAGAGAATATATGGAAAGGAGGACATAATGTGGCATTTAAAGAGACATATAGCAATAAAAGAAGGTGCACAGTGAGGGCAGAAGGGTAATAGATATAAGAACTGAATGAGCATCAAAAGTTGTTGGGGGTCATGCTGAACGTCACTTATTGGCAAAGAGCATATAGATTCTCGAAGTACTGCATGGAAATACAAGAGCACTTCTAATAACAATCTGACGGATGTCCACTTGGGTAAGGTATGGACAGGACAAAGGAGGGTATTGTTAATAGGCCTGCCAATCAAAGCTCTTGTATCATCTGAGAGTGGTGGTTAAATCAGTGACCTCGTTTTGATGGTCCCTTATTCTTGATGTCACTTCCTATTAAAATGTATGACATAAAAGAAATTGAATGACCTGATCTTCTTGATGAAGCACATAGTTATCTCGTAGTTGTGTGTATTGGATGTGCTCATGGCTGAGGGCTGATATGTATGCACATTTACCTGCGAGTTGGGGCGATAAGGGTCATGGTAACCCAGAAATTCAAGGAAGTAAAGTCTTGGATGGGCCTAAAGGAAAAGACCACAATAAAGATATTGCAAAACAACAAAACAAAACAAAAAAGAATAACAGATGCACACCTCCTTCTTGGTAACATAGCTCTTGAGATCTGCCTCCAGTTTAGAGAAGTCATCCTTCTGAAAGCCAGCTTTACTCTCTGCAAAACAATCTCTTATGTTGAAACTTAAATCCAAATGATTGCTCTGTAAAAAAACAAAATAAACAACAATAATAATAAAACTAAACTTTGATTTACTTAAGAAAATTAACTTACATGAATCAAATTTTATTCATTTAAGAAAGCCAGATAAAGATGAAATATAACAAGAATGTAATAGTGTTTTTACACTGGCACTTTTGGCACTATTGGCATTCGTGTATTAATATATTATGCTCATTTATATAAATGCAGGGTGCTGGCACTAAATTAAAGACTAAGAGAAAAAATACACATTTATAGTGCATTAAGTCTTTGCATTTGGATGGATCAGTGTGAAAAACAGCCTGTGACCGTTTGTCACGTCTTCCGCTACTCTCTTTGACCACTTTTCCCGTTTCCACTGTCAAAGATCACTAGAGCCACAAACAAACAAAAGATCATTTTCGCGTGCCGTGAGAGTATTGCCTATGATAAATATAGTCATAAAGAATTTGCATCTGTAAATGAATGTTTGCACATTATTTTAAAGTATTTACTTGTAAATCATGTTTTATTCTCCTGTAACAGAAATCTGCATAAAATTCAAGTTTATTAATGTGTGGAAAATAATCTGCATGCTTGCAAAAAAGATAGGTATTTGTGAAAAAAGATTGTTTTGCAAACATTTTGTTCACAGATGCGAAGCGCGAAACTGCGTGCGAAATTGTGAAGTTGCGATTGCAAATTCTGTCCGTCTTTAAGCCTCTATCTGATTAGATGGTGATGAATCAGACTGTCCAATAACAGAGCAGACGGATTCACGTCATCCCACACTACTTCAGGCTCTTAAGGGGGACGAGAGTTTAAAAATGGACTAAAGCGCAGTCAAGTGGGTTATAATTTCTTATATTGTTAGAATTAAAGTTCACATTTAACACTTGCGTCAATAAACCATTTGAGAATTTTCGTATAATGAATTTCTCCGTTGGATCACTAAGGCCGATGAACATCTGCAGAGCTCCACGCCCCATCGTCCTCACGGCTTTGTCATGCAAATACAGCAATAGAGTCAATTGAAGCGCGTTTGTTTTCTCCGTTGAAGGTACCAGAACAAACGAAAACATTTCAGCCCTCAGGTGACATAAATATAAAGTGAAAACTGGATAAATAACATTTATTTGCTGCTTACATGAGTACTGAAGGAGTCGTCCATCCCTACACCGGATTAATTTCGTACGTTTTTATCTTGTGTTTTATTTACACTCTTATTGTACATTAGCGAACTGTCATTACACCGTTCACGTAACCAGGTATACAGTGTGCTGATGCTAATCAACTCCACTGACTCTGTGATGCATAATTTCTGGACCCCTGGGTAGTTTGTGCTTCGAGTCTTTTTTCTTTCGGCGCAATGCTTGTTTGATGTTTAATGTAAAAGTTTAATGCTTTTTCCTCAAGCAGCTCAACTTTACATCAGCTGACGGAGCTGTTCCCATGAGAGACGGAGTATGGAGGTCGGCAATAGGCGCGTTTTCATTACCCCTAGATTTGCGCAAAACCCAAATATCGAAAAAGAAATCCTGTCACGGAAATGGCTCCAATTCGAAAAAACTCCCAAAAATCACAAAAAAAGAATTTTTTTTACGGTTTTAGGAGGTGGTTTTTCATGCGATTCGATAATCCAGTGTAAGCTATTGACAAAGCTTTTTGCGCATTTCCAAGTATCTAGCAGCGCTGAATGTTACATAGTTGGTCAATAAAGTAATCAAAATCTAGTTTCCAGCTATTTTGGCTTCATTACTATGATGTAGCTGTGCTATAACACTAATCATTATTACTGTAATACATAAGCGCTTTGCCTCTGACTAATCCTTTGAATAATCATCTGCTGCTTTCATAGTCTAACTATTTTCTCCACATCTGTAGGCAATCATCATAATTTGTCAAAGATTAAAAGATATTTTTGTCAATTTTCTTCAAAGTTGAGATTTTATTTTTCCTTAATTTGAAGAGCAATCTCGCAGAAGGAGATGTAGACAGAACTCATTTAGAGAAAAACACCGATCCCTGCAGCTACCCTTTTCACTTTCCTTTTGTGAAAAAAAATAATGGAAACGCGACTAGCGTGAATCCAACGGATAAACGTCGCAAAAACTGGAAAAAAGGATATTAACACTGTGCTTACAATTTATTGATCTAGAAATGTTAAATCTGATGGAGCTTTTTCCTCATCAGTCTACTCTGCTTCTCTGTCCTGATGCTGCTTCATACTAAGTCATTCTTTGTTATGGGGTCATGAGTGAATTTAGTGACAAATAACATTTTTGTACAGGTAGGGTACGAGGGTGGGCACTTCCGCAGGAATAAACTCTTCAGGGACACTAGTACTGATGTTGTTTTCCTATGGCTGCAGTGAAGTAGTCCTCATGCAGCTTTTGAGTTGACATTAAAACTTTCCTCCCCTTTAAGAGTCTGAAGCAGTGCTGGAGATGGTGAAGCTATCTGTTCTCTGATTGGACAATTTGATTGATCACCCTCCAATCAGATAGAGGTTTAAAGACAGATGCGATTTACAATCGCAACTTCCATCTAGCACTCCATTTTGTGCTTCGCATCTGTAAACAAAATGTTTGCAAAACAATTTCTTTTTTTTTTTTTACAAATACAATTTTTTACAACTATGCAGATCCTTTTCTACACAATCACAAACCTAAATTTTCAGGCTAATTTCTGTTACAGGAGGATAAAACTTGATTTACAAATGAATACTTTAAAATTATGTGCAAACATTCATTTGCAGATGCAAAATCTTTATGACTATATTTCCGATTGGCAGTACTCTCATGTCATGCACATGAAAGTGATCTTTTTGTTGTTGTTTTTTTTTGTTTGTTTGTTTTTGGGCTCTAGTGGGTTTTATTGACAGTGGAGGCAGGAAAAGTGGTCAAGGAGAGTATGGGAAGACATATGACAAAGGCTCAAAGACTGGGACTTCAACCTGGACCACTGACAGAAGGACTCAAACCTCTCTATATGGGGCGCCTGGTTATCACGCGGTGCAAAACAGTCCCCAACACTGATCATGTTAACTATAATATGTGTCTGGACCTTTGACCTGCTGAGGGAAGACTGTTACTGCACTAAGTGTTTTCTATTGCTATTTGAAATTTTAAAAGGATCAGCAACATTTCTTTTCTGTTCCTAAGTCCAGCACAGTGCATATTTGGTGCATCAACCTTCATGTGCTTCTAAAAGCTCTTTAAATACTAGATGCTGCTGAATTTGCACTCAGGGAACCTGATGTTCTTCCGATGGGCTCACCACCTGTGGGAGGGGTCATGGAGGTCTGGTGCATTGTGTGCTGGGCGGTGGCCGAAGGCAGAGATCTTGGCGGTCTGATCCTCGGCTGCAGAAGCTGGCTCTAGGGACATGGAAT
>JAOWBL010000024.1:7647978-7668572 GCA_028564865.1 Zenarchopterus dispar | reverse complement strand
TGATGATAATGATGATGATAATGATGATGATGAAGATTTGAGGTTATATCTGTTTACCTAACTCAAAATCTCACAAGTAAAACCTTAGAACTGGAAGAGGGTGTGTTTGGTTCTCTGAAAACAGATGTTATTACTGGAAACAGAGTGAAGCAATGAACTAAAATCTGAACCAGTATGGTTCAAAGAAACTTGGGATGCACACAGAAATAAGCAACTATAAAATTTTTTTCAAAATAAGACGAGATTCAGAATTTAAAAATTAAAAAAAATCTGTAACTATGACAGCAATATAATAGTAAATGAACATTTTTAATGATAAAGCATATGCAATGTCAAGCAGAAACATGAACCTTATAATTCTTAAATGTGCCTGGGAAAGGCCGCTAAATTAAGTGCTACATCTGCTTTAGATCTGAATTTGATGTTCAGCTTTTCCTTATTAGAAAAGAAATTCAACTTTATAGCTTTTTATCTTTGTATAAATGAGACAGATATTTTTTTTCCACAGTTGATGATGAGATGACATGATGACAGACTTTGAATCAGATATCTTTATCAAAAACAATTATCCATTGTCAGGTCTTTAGTTCAGGTAAAGATTTAAGATAAAATCACTCAGTGGATGTTTTTTAGAGGTACTTCAGCCAACATTTGCTTTAAAAACACATTTCAACATGTTGGATTTAGTTAGACTATAATTGAATTCTTTGGGACCTTATTTAATTGACTTTATATTGAACTTGTTTTCATCTTTCCCTGCAAAACTTCTTTGAGGTTACTCTTGTTTTCAATTGGTGCTTTGCAAATACATTGAACTGAACAGAACTGAATATATTCTGTTCCCTTGGAAACAGAAAAAACCTTAACAGCAATTCGCATATCTTCAGTTCAATGTCTTCCTCTTTCTGAGGGCTTGCTGTTATCAAACACTTTTATCACTTTCAACACTTGAACTGTTCAAAAAACATTTGCACACCACAGAAAACTCATCTTGACTGTAATCACATTGTAAGAGACTCCAGGCCAACAGACCAGTCAAGAAAGTGTTTTGATCTCATATATTTCACCTGTCCGGTTTATTAGTACTAAAGGAAAACAGAAAAATGAGAGACAGAGAATGGGAATGTGAGGGATGCTGTGCAGGAGAAAAATTAAATCAGTGACTAAATTATTGCATGATTGTTCATTCCCCAAAGACCTGAGCATCATTTGCTAGAAAGTGTCTAATAATTGGTTTTCGGCCATGTCAGACACACACAATTCCCCCTGCTAATGGCTCTGTTAGGAAAAACTGGGCCTCCTGGGTCAGAGAAGGACAGTAAATAGCCAGACAGCAAAGAGCACACTACACCCTTGTCCTTTTTTTCCTCCCCTCAGTTAAATGGGGGAATGAGAGCAAAAGAACGAGACACAGAATAAGGAGAGAGATGGCAGGAAGGAGGTGTGTGTCTGAGCGAAGAGGAAATGAAGTGGCAATAAGTGCAGCCAAAGGGGAAATGCTCTTCACCGTGAGTTTAATACATCAGACTGGGGATTTGGCAGCCCGCCACACAGCAATTGTTTACCTTTTTGCTCACTGGCTGCATCTGTTCTGTTTTGTAAACGGCACTAAACTATTCGTCCGTAAACACTGGAATCAATAACAACTACTAAGGGAATTCCCTTATCCCACCCCTCCTTCTCTTCCCCATGTTTTTATCCCTACCCACCACTCCTTGTTCCTTTCCCTAGATTTCCTTCATTCTTCCTTCTTTCTGTTCCCTGCCAGTCAAGACCAATGTAGGTTTGTGTGTGCAGGTGAATGTATGTGTGTATATGTGTGTGACAGAGCGAGACAAAGTTTTAGAGCTTGTGGAACCCACAGAGACAAGACCAGGACTGATGGCTTGCCACTTATACCTATTCTTTGTTTTTTGTTTTTGTTTTTGTTTTTTTTTGGTGTGTTTGTTTGTTTGTTTTGTTTTGTTGTCATTATTAAAAGCTACAAACTAAAACTGGCAAATGTTAAACTTCAAAGTTTGATATTTTCAGAAGTCTCTCTCTCCCTCTCTCTCTCTGTCTATCCACATCAAACAAACAAACAAACAAACCCACACATTTTATTGAACAACATATGGTTTTTGCTTTTAGGGTTTTGATAAGTTGCCTCCTGCTTTTATGATGATCACAGCAATACGGCTTCCATTTATCTTCCTCTTTATAAGAACATCTTCACACTATAATGTCATGTGGAGTACCTCTTACATAAACATATAATTTTAACCCTGCTCTCAGCACCAGCTCCTCCTTTATTGACTCTCAGTACATTGACCTTTAGTTGAACTCTTCGAGAAGCTAGTGCCCCCTCCTCACTCTTCTCTGTGAGACATGCTATGTACTATGCTATATGACACACCTGGGTGCTTTTAAGCACACCCTCTCCATCAAGTGGCTATGGGAGGCTCCATTTGGCCTCTCTGTTGTGACAAAGGTATAATGAGGTTTAGATGGCTATGTACTAGACTGCTATGGCTATAGGCCTATTTGGCTAGGAAGACATCTATAAATACTGATATAGACTGTACAAGAGAGCCCAGTGAGAGACTATGCAGGATTGCCAAACATCAAGGTCATGTGCGACTGTGTAAAGTTTGACTTAGTGTGCAACTGAAACTGCCATAGGGTCACAGGTTGATGGAATATGGAGTACAATGAATGGTTAGTGAGGAGTCAGACTGTAAAAAGTGATGCTTTAGATGAATTGGTAGGTAATGGTTGCTGTTCTCAGACAAACATAATTGTGAAGGTGGCGACTGGGGGTGGAATGGTTTGTAGTGATGTGTCCAGATGTGTCCCCATTCTGAAAGGTTAGATTATCTTACTTTGAAGTTGGCAGCCTAATTTGCCCCTTGTGTTAAGCATTAAAGACTCTTTATTTGCAAGTGACTTCTGAAATAAACCAAAATTGGTCCATATGTGAATGTGCAAACTGGCGAACTATGCTGGCACATGGGTGTCAACCAGGTCATGTGTGCATACATGCAAGTTGAAGTTGTCTTTTTAACACAAAGTCCCCCTGGATCCTATTACAGAGAAGTTTTAGACCCATGCAGCTTAATTAAACACAAATACAAATATAAGCACACCTTTAAATACACCCCAGATGATTTCTCAGATATTCCCTTGTGATTTCATGTATGCACACACAAAAACACTAGAACATAAATACATTTAACTTAGAATTTACACTTAGAATTGCAGACACAAACAATGTTGAGGTTACAATATATTCCATAGTGACCACAGAGGCTGGTTGCAGTGTTGACAATTATCTCGCAAGACTGACATGTGCAAATATGTGTGGAAGTGTTGTCTACAAATCAAATTATTCATAATGACCTCCATTACATGTACATAAACATGTCTGTACACATACCCAGGCACAAACACACAAAACTCAGACTCATGCTCATTAATACTCATGTAAACATGTGGAAGTGCCCACACACAACACAGTGAATCAGCCCTCATGCAAGATTAAACCGCACATCCTTGGGGACAGTATTGTTGTCATATTGTCAGATTTTGTTTAACAATATAGCAAAATTACATTAGGATCCAGAGGCAATAATGTTACAATTATTGGAAAAGGACCCCTTCTTCATTCCTTCTGAGTGCTCAATCGTCTCTGTGCTTTCAGAGTCAAAGCTAATACTGAGCTCATCCATTCCCAAATGCCTTTGCAGTTGAGGAGCTAATTTAAATGGACTCACAAAAGTTTTTGTGCATGTGTCTCAGTGTATGGCAACACATCTCCCAGCCGCCCATTCTCCAGCTTAATGCGGAACATCCCCCGAGTGATGGCTTTGGCAGCCTCCAAAATGGGAAATCCATATTTGCTGAGGGGGTCATCAGCGGGTTAGGGGAAAAAAGTTTTGCCCTGAGAGGGAAGGTTGTGTATGTGTGACTTCTCAGATAGCAAAGTTTTGCATATTTCTTCCCATCTCTTTGTTTATACTGTGTATTGGGAAAACATGAATGAGTCGATATGTACAAGACTTCTGCTTGCTGTTGAGCGCCTGTAAGTAGGAAGGCTTGCAGGAAAACCTATTCTCTACTCTAATTAAGCTGTTTATTCCTTTGTCAGAACTGTAAACTCCATTACATATTTCCACCAGTAATATATCCACAGTCATGCAATGTTTGATCTGTTTTCTCTCTTTCAACACTTCATAGCACCAATGGAGCTACCCATGAAAACTAGGAGCTTCAGCCTGACCTCCCACCAGCTTAAGGGTTTAACCCGGTTGGCTTGCGTCCTGCTGGGGTTTGAGAGCGATGTGAGGGAGCTTGTCACTAACATGACCTTCGTTAACTGCACAGGAGACACTCCCGGTGTTAAAGGTACAGCTGTGTTCCTTCAGCATATACACATTTACCTATGTGCCTTTTAATATTCTGTGTTTTATCTGTCTCACACTTACACATACATATAATGAGATATTTTATTTTTACATAAAGCCTGAATTTCAGCTGAATAAAAGTGTGTTTTATTAGTTTGGAATTACCTTGGCTTTTCTACCAGTATTTAGTATCCTCCTTTTTCTCCTTTGAACTGGAGAGATGTTAAATGAAAGCTTTTGGTGCATGGAGTAATTCCCATAAAGGTTACATTTACAAAAACAAGACTTGCAGAAAGGCTCAATTTACAGAGAGGTAAACAGCCTTTAAAGGGCAGTTATCCAAATCATTAATTCCAGGCAATCAAATGACTTAATTACAAGAAATTCATCAGATGGGCTTAAAGGTCAAAAAGTGATGTGCTTGCTGCTTCCTCCATCTTCCATTGCATGTGGTCTTGTTCAGCTAAATTGTCTTGCCTGGGGTCTTAGTCTTTGCTTTCTGATTAGGAAACCATGGCCATGACGTTCATGCTGTTTAATTGAAACTCAGCTTAACATCCTCTATGCTTGTATTCACAGCACTCTTCTAGACTTGCTGCCTCACCACACATCCACCCAATCTCCTCACATAGAACTGGCTCATACATTATTACACCTATCTGGGTTTAAATCAAATTTAAGTCCCAAATTTAGACTTGTAATTTTTCTTCTTCTTCCTATAAGGCATGTGCAGTCATACACCGGTCACCATGTACCATTCTTTGTATCATGCAAGCAACAGCCTGTGGCGCTGTAAAAAGAAGTCATTGTAGCGTTGTCAGAAACTGCAGTTCATTGAGTAACCACCAGGGGCTGGCTTCACACATGTGTTAGTCTCTATGGAACTTCATTTTAACATTTCCAAATTTATGGTAGAAATATGCATGTTTACAACCAGAAAGTGTCCTTGGGTTTTAAACATTTCAAAGCCATCCTTTGTGTATCAGTTGTTTATTCAAAAACCATATATGATGACAGGACAAATATCAAACTCAAGGAGCTAAAACAGAACTTCACAAAAACCAGTGAGTCACATCACAGCAGCTGTGTCTGCATTGTATAGTATATAATATATAGCAGAGAATGCATAAACACAATTAATATGCCTGGACATTTTGGTGCTTAATGAAATTGTCCTGATATAATTTAAAAATGTGACCAAGTTCAACTTATCCTATTATACTGAAGGTCTATTCTACAATATTCTTTTCTTGATATTAAATTATTAGAGGTTCTGTGTTCTGTTACATTCAGGCATCTTGAAAAAGAGTAGAGAGGATTCAAACAATACAACAGATGGCAAGAAATCCACTACAGAAAAACTCCCCACTCCAGAGGTGAGAGATGTGCATGTATTTTGTGAACCAAAGTTTCTATCCTGAGACAACTATCCAGTGGTCATGCAGGCTTTTTATCATTTTCTGTAACCATAAAATATGAATGCTATATGTATCAGTGAAATGGAGCAGCTGAACAATTTCCTCCAATATTCAGATACTAATTAGGAGTTTGCTCATCTCCTGCTTTTCAGGCACATACTCTGGAGTTTAACTGGAGGTCAGCATTTAGGGGACTGGTCCCTCACATGGAACATTGTATCAAAGTGGTGCTAGATGATGCCTGTTCTAAAAATCTACTACAAGAAGATGCCTTACATTCTTCTGGACAAACCTCTGTCACTCTGAGCCCCGTTACTAGCCACTCTGACAGTAGCACACATCTTAAAGAAGACTCCCACTACAACTACTCAGAGAGAGAAACTCCTAAAATGATTGCTAAGGTAATATGTTTTTGTTTATTTGTTTTGTTTTTTTTCTTTTTCAGTAATATTAAAATTCCAAATTGAAATGAAGAAAATGCATGTAGAAAGTGAGCTCAGTTTTGAATATTGTATCACTTTTAGAATAGCCCATTAGACTGTGAACTTTTTTTTTACTTATATACAATGTATAATATTATGTTTATTTACAACCAGCTATAGAGTCTCTGAATATAGACACTCACAGGTTTGTGCATAGTTGACCTTGGAGTAATTGTAGTAACTTCTGGATAAGACCTCAACATGTCACTCCTCCTCTTGTGTACAAGCTTGTCTTCCGTTACACAGTGAAGTCTCTGTCTTGTTCATCCTTCTTTATCACTACCTGACTGAACAATGCAGGCTCACAGACAACAAGCAGACCCAGGGAGATAAATGGCTTTTGTCACCCCAGTGGAAAGCTCCCAAGATAATAGAGAGCCCAAATGATTTGGGCCCAATACAACTGACACCCTGGATCAAAAAGGGCCTTGAAAAGAGTCATCAGTATTACTTGAGAGGAGGACTCCAGGGACATCGGAGATAGGAAGAAACCATGAACCAGTATGGGTGATATTTTGAGGGTTGGATGATATGCAAAAAAAGGTGTTGAGTGGGGGAAATGGCTGTACTAATGATAAAGGGACACATCACAAAGGCATAGTCGAATTTTAAAAAAGGAATAGCTTCATCAAAGAGATAAAAAAGAGAGGGCCTGGGAAATAGGGGGAAGTGAGGCAATAGATTGACTTTTCTCAGAAAGACAAGATCGGATTCCGTAAAGGAGCACTAGTGTTTGGGACAGGACAACCACATTTACTGGAGTTTTTAAAAAAAATTTTTTTTAACCACAATTCATTTTCTTTCCCGTTTTATTATTACCAAAAAAAAAAAGAAGCTTTCCCTGAGAGTTCCATCTGAAACTTCCTGAAACTTTCTCTAACTTACACTACTCCTCTCAACCCCTTAGATACTTACTCCTCTGCACTGCATTTGATACAGTTTCTTATCATTATTGTATCACCTCTCCTCCTCCTCCTTACACTCTCTTCGTCTGGAGCCCTTTTACTCTGACAGTATTTGTGGCTCTCATTCCTAACAAGTGTCAGAATTTGTGCTCAGAACTTGCAGAACATATTTATGTGTAGGTCAATGCTTCAAAGATGAGATCCTTTCAGCCCAAAGGTTATACTTGAATGTATTTGCATTCAATAAAAAAGAGAGAGAGATTTAGTATATCTTATGGTCACTGTAAGATATTTATATATGTATGTAGTCTGTCATTTTGCTAGTTATGGTATATACCTTAGAAAGCAGAGAGTAAAAATGATCTGAAGACTGTAGGTTGAAATGCATTATCTTGGATCAATATTACATTAGTATGCTCATACTTCTGTCCTCAATTTCTTTTCTTTCAAAGGCACTTCACTGTTCATATTTCCATAAATATTCAGGTTCCAGTGATATTTTCCATACATCAGACTTCTTTGGGCACTTTTTGGCAGGCAAATGTATAGCAAACAGCTTTTACTCAGCAACTTAAATTTGCCCTTTTGTCAGATTCTGGGACTGAACTCTCCTCATTTCTCTAAAGCTTTCTCATGTTGTTGAAAGTTCTGTATTATAACTTCCACTATGCCATCTCCAAATGCAATCTAAAATAACTGAAATGCTCATTTGTGTGTTTCCCTTTTGAATGTTTACTCCTCAGTCTGTGCACACAAGCAGACCTCAGTAGCACATGCTTTGTAAAGTCTTTTCACCTTGCTACTATACTCCTGGTGGGATTCCTTCTTTGATTGCAGCTAGTTAAGGTTTCAGTATGACTTAAGCAGGGATCCATGTGTTTTTTTTGTGTGTGTGTGTGTGTTTGTTTTGTGCATTTGTATACCTTTGCAGAGTGTGTGTCAGGTGCTTTAGCACAGGCCTCTCCATGACCCTGACAATACTGTCTGCTTTGCTTTCCTTGGTTCTTAATTTTAGCACCTGATGACAACATTCAAGCAGATATTGACTTAACTGTCCATATGGCCATTGTTCTCAGGTCACATTGGATGCTTCTATAGAGAAAACTGTGTTAAAGAGATGGCTGGTTTGTCAATCATGTACAGACTCTTTAGTTCTGATGTGACAATATGTCAAACTCTGACACCATATCCTCCAACAAGTCAAGGAAAATTATGCGCGTGGAGGAAACAATACATGCTGCGACTGATTGATTGATTAAAGTGGTATCAATTTATCTGAACCACATTTTCTGCCTTCAGTCTGACCTGACACAATAAGTCTTGGAAATGTGCTTTGCTTTAAGATTTTTTTTTAGGATCCAAATGACTCATAACTCATATACTATATAAACATATATTGGTATATAAATTTGAACTTGACCTGTACACATATGTGACTCCTTGGCACTTGCCTGATCATCTTTCATTGTTCTCAGTGTGAAGTTAGTACAAAGCATATGATATAAGGGAGACAGAAGTATCATTTCAAAGTTGTACAGTACCCTATGCTGTTAAAATATGTTTTAAACATGTTTCCAGCATTTATATTCACAGAACATTTATTATATGCATTTATTTTTTCTTAATGTTCCCCAACAGGCACATTCAAGCTTTGAGTTGACTTCTATCTCTTGTGAATAACTTAAATGAAACCTTGACTCTAATCTCAACCAGACCTCAATTCTCTCTTAAGCCCCAACCCTAACCAGAATCTCAGAGTCTCAGAATCTTTCAAGCATTAGGAAAATTAGTGGTCCCTTATAAGGACCACTGGTCCTAAAAGTGTCAAAAATTATACCAGAAGAGGTCCTAATGAGGCAACAAAAACAAGAGCACATATGCAGAAACACAAATCTTTCTGTTTTCCCTTCTATCATCAACTTGCACCCAGCTGATAGATCAGCAAACCTAGTGCTATGAAAAAAGTGTCAAGATCTCTGTCTTCAACAAGTCATACGGCACAGCATAAGTCGATGAGTCTTACTTTTTGCTCTGGTAGTTTATTGAATAAGCTTTTTTTGTCTTCTTATATAGTGCTGAAACAACTCTGTCCTCACCTTTGCCCAACCCTTTTCCTGCCTTTTGACTTGTCTGATTCACTGCCTACTATGTAATATTTCTCTTTGAATGTGGCTAATATAATACATATTCTTATGAAATAATACTTCTGTAGTGATACATCCCTAAAGTTTTATCTCCAAGCATGTCTTCAGACAATCCACATTCTGTATTTATGCTGATTATTGTTTGCTTTTCAGCAGTAATACCTGCACAAAGGAATATCCATGGAATAACCAGGAATATCCATGTGTAATACTTAACCTTGAATTCCTGTCATTTCAGTTCTTCCTTGTAAATGTTCCTTTATTTATGTTTGTTGAGGTGGCTTCCTGATGTTTCTTCCTCTTAACTGACACATTTTTCCTAGAGATCATTTTGTTTCATCTTTGCATTTTCTCTCCCATCAGTTCTGTGGAGCAATCGTAACTGAGTTTGATGCCTTACTACCACTAGCAGAAGCCTGCAGGGACAGCTCTCTCCTGGAGGTTCGATCAAGTTTTGTGGAAGCATGTGGCAGAGCAGCTTTTTCCATGTTGGGCCGTTTGCAAGAGAGGGCCCTGGAGGTACCATCCTCTGCACCCCTGAATAACTTGCCTGCTCTACTGGCCACTTGCATTTACGTGCACCAGCGACTAGAGCATTACAGTGCCAGGCTGAAGGATTCAAATACTACTGCAGCTAAACTGTAAGAACTGTGTTTGTGTGTCATGGCATGGCAATCTAATGGTATTGGGAACTATCCATCCATCCATCCGTCCGTCCATCCATCCATCCACACATTTTATGAAAAACAGCATACCAACTGTGTGTTTTTATTGAATTCAACACAAACACACAACTGTGAGCTTTTACTCAGTAGTTTGGCTGATGTCCCAGACAAATTAATTTTTCTTTGTTTTATAATTCAAGATATTATCCATATAAATGCATTTATACTAAAGATGAACAACACAGATAGTGACTGCAGAGGACATAAGGCAATACTGAAATGGTCAATTCAGTGGCTGCAAAATGTTAGTGTTTCTCAGTTCAGCATTAGAATTTTATTTGCATTTTAATGAGTTTAGTCCAACACATGAACTTTGCAGATCTGATTAATTATTTTAACCTACCACCATGCTTTTCCTAAGGTTCATTATTTCTCTTTTTTGTCACCTTTAACTCAATAATTCCAGATTTGGTGTCCATTTCTCAAATGTAACTTCAGTTAGAAGACTTTTTTTGTGGTAAAGGGGTGCATCAAAGATATTACTCTGTGAAACTGAGTATAAATGTTGGAACACTTGGAACACAAAGATTAAAAGGAAAAAAATAATAACAGGAGATATAGTGTGTCATCTGGTGATTTTAATGTTCCCTAATACTCAGTTATTCCTATTCTCTGCAGATCCCCTCCAAAGGGAAAAGGTTCTCCCACCTTAATCATGTGGGCTCCTGCACTTGCCCTTGGACTTTTTTGTCATAAAGCTGATTTTAGGCTTTCTGGACTTCTATTAAAATCTTTCCTATCACCAGAAAGAATCATGAAAGGCACCTTCTAAAGATAAAAAAAATGCATTCAATATTTACAAAAATTATCTCTTCTTGTACCTAATTGTTATACCCCATGTTTATTTGATAAGCTCCTACTGTAAAAATAGTGCATTGTACTGTGTGTACTGTAGTTAATCATGCATGGATTAAAACATTGTATATTGTTGAACTCTTAACCTTTCTAAGGTTGTTTATTTTCCACAATGTGTCTGGTACATTACAGATGATGCATTTTATTTAATTACTTTTTTAAAGTTTTTTTCCTTCCTCTTTACCTAGATCCCTGACTCCACTACCAATTCACAACTATCATGATACAGTGGAGGCCTTAAGAGAGCAGCTGACCAGCTACTGTATACAGATTTGTTTTACTTGCATCCTTCAGGATGCAGAGAGTCATGATTGGATGGACCCAAAACCCTTCTATGAGGTAAAATGTAATCTCATTTTCAATATTCAGTTTAGCTGAATTTGTTTCCACACCCACAATACACATAATAAAATTTGCTATCCTCTGAACTGTTCAATATATTAAAATGTTCCTTCCCACACTTATCTGACCTTAGATTAATTTAAGAAATGTCACTAAAACCTCTGTGCTTATTATTTGTTTACCTCTAAATAATTTTTTAAAAAAAGATAGAAAACAACTAAATCACCTTCATATGTTGATTTCACTCTGTTGAGTGTACAGAGAGGAAATTGTGATGCCACATATCTTGGCAGACTTGTTCTGCAAACTTTGAAGAACTCTAGGTATAATACTTGAGAGCATTCTTGTTTCTTCTTTTCATTTCCACAATACAGCTTTACCTCCCTTTTCCCTCTTCTTTCTGAGCATGATACTCTGAGTTCTCTGAGAACATCTGTGGCTTCCTTGCTGCCCTGGGGGCTCTAGGGATTCAGCTGTCTGAAGTCTGTAGTCTACACTGGGACTGTCTAGAAACAGCATAGGGCCCTGAGACCTCCTGTGCCTTTATGCCCTTAAACCAATCTAAACCTTGTCTATCCTTTGTGATGGGAAATGCTTCTGCATTTCCCCTCCTTCTCTGGGTCATTGGTGTCAGACAGACCTGCTGTGTGCAGGTGTGTGCTTTTGTTCAACCATCCCTGTGTGTATCTTGTACAAATAAATGTATGAGAGGGCACCCATCAGGATCTCAGGTTGCAGGTTTCATTTGTTGTCTGCATGCATATATGTTTTTACAACCCCAAATCATAAAGGGAATGGTACTGAAAGTGCAAAAACAAAACAAAAAAAAAAAAAAGAGAGAGAGAGAAAAGTTAGATTGCAATAGAGATTTGACTGACTTTATCCCATTTTGTTATTGGAAACTGTTATTGACATGCATAATTCACTGATCAGAAGAATTAGATCAAATTCAAACCTTTAGGGTTTTTTTTTTCACTGTTGCAACAGCCTTACTTGATTTATTGTTGTTTTTAACTAACATGAAGAGTTGGATATTGTACATACTTTCATTCTTTACAGTTTTTTCTTTTTTCTATTGCAAATATATTTAATAACAGCAACAATAACACCTCTTTGATATCAGAATCAGTATTTGTTTTCAGGAGCTAAATATTGGAATTAGATCAAAACAAACAAAAAAAAAGTAGCTCAGTCCATCTCTGTTTTGCAGAATGTTTTATGGGACTGCGCAGTAGGAACCCAAGAAATTTAATGTATTCCGTTCAACTTCATTAATTTACTTCTGCTCTCAACGAAAGTCAAAAAAATAAAGCTGGGATACTAACGCTTTTACTTTGTTGCAATGCTGCTATTACTTTGTACAACACTTAGAAAGCATTCTTGCATTGGCACATATTAGTAAGTACTGTTCTGGCATAAAGAATTTAAGATGTTTTTATTATTATTATTATTATTATTGTTGTTGTTGTTGTTGTTTTTATTGTTATTATTATTTTAACATTCTTTCTTTGTTCATAAGAGATCAGGACTACAATCACAATCCAGTCCTGTCAGTCCTTTGTAACTTGTTTACAATGTTATTTTAAGGTGTTTTGTTAAAAACACTTCTTCCCTGGAAG
The DNA here is from genome assembly GCA_028564865.1 of Zenarchopterus dispar. Taxonomy (NCBI): domain Eukaryota; kingdom Metazoa; phylum Chordata; class Actinopteri; order Beloniformes; family Zenarchopteridae; genus Zenarchopterus; species Zenarchopterus dispar. The sequence continues at coordinate 7,655,700 of JAOWBL010000024.1, read as the reverse complement.
AAATATTATATTAAATGTGCCATATGTTGCTGTAAAATCTGAGTGTACTTCTCTGCATTAATGCTTCCAGAAGTGTAAATGACCTTTGCCAATGGCATTGATACAACCTCAAACCATTACAGAGCCCTGGTTTTGGACTTTTTGCTGGTGACAATCTGGATGGTTCTTTTTACCTTTGTTCTGAGAAAAAGGTGTTCACATCTTTCAAAAAGAAATACCAACTGATTCATCTGACCATAATGTTCATTAGGCAATATAATAATCCACCACAGACCTCTCCAAACTCAGAAACACTGATGGACAGCTACAACATAGGCCTTCTTTATTGTGTTATAAATTCTTAAGTGGCATTTGTGTACATTGCTCTGTATCGTAGCAATAACAAAATAATCCCTTCTTATGGTTACATCATCTGTTAATGAAGGACATGCCATCTGACATACTAGAAGTTGTGTGTAAGGCATAGACTTTAACCATGGCCCTTTGCTCACTGAAATTCTTCCAAATTCCTCAAATTCTCCCCATGACCCAGTAATCGATTGAGCGGGTATAGAAAATGGATGGATGGATCCTCAAATTCTTTAATGAAAAATTATGTACTTAAGATGAGAAAGTATTCAAATCTGCATATTTTGTAGTCTTTTTTTTTTAAGAATATTGTTTTCTTTTATCAGTTCAGGATTTTTTTCTTATCACACATTTTTTTACAAACTGGACAAGAACAGTAGTATAGTGGTTTGTACCATTACCTTAAAGGCAGAAGATTGCCAGTTCAAATTTGAGCAGCCTTTTATTGCAAAATTTACATTTTCTACATTTTCTAGTTTAACAAGCAATAAAGCAATGACAAAGAGATGAAATGGAGAGACAAGATAAAATATGAAAATACTAAGTTCATACTATCTGCAGTGGAATAAAATTCAACACCCTAACAATCTCCTCTGCCAGTCAGACAAGTCATATCCATATATTCCATCCCACCCAACAGTTCCTGATTTGGAGTTCTGTCTGTGGACTGTATGTGATCTGTGATGCTATGAGTCTGTGGAAGAACTCATCAGGTTTCCACATTATGGATCCCCAACCAGTGTCATGGCTCTTTACCAACTTATTGCAGCTCCATAGAGACACTTCTCCCACCTGAACTATTGTTTTATGCATTTATTGTGTTATTTTAATGCTTGGATGAAAAAAAAAGTTTAATATGTTATTATAAAGATGATGACATATGAGGTCAGTTAAGTTAATTAAAGACTAGTTCCAATTCCTCCTTATCCAGCGCCCTCATAATTAGCCTTCAAAGTCTTTGGAGCCAAGCATTGAACTTTATTTCCCCCAGACCCTCAAAAATCAAAACAAAACAAAACATAAATATTAAAAGCAAAAAATAAAATACTGAAAAAAATAATATAACATTTCCAAATGTGTCCAATTTTTTACCATTATACAGCTATTACACAGCTGTAAAGTTAAAGTAATTATCTCACTTTGTCTATCTTCCATGCTTAAGTTTTTTTCTTCATTCTCACTTATCTTTACTTAATTTCTTCAGATAACTTCCTGATTTTTCTCCTGCTCTTTCAACCTCTGTGTATGTTTGAGCATGTACATGTGTGCAAGTGTCTCTCACTGTTATGATGTTATCTTCAGTTCATGACTTTTAAAGCAGACTAAAATCCTAGTCAGAGGAGAAATCCAGGTGCACAGCGCTAGTGGCATGACAACAAGGACATCCTGGTGTTGACAGGCCTGTCTGAGTCTGTCTCTCTTCCTTTTCCTTCTGTTTTTCATGCCGTATCTGTCTTCTGTGACTTTTTACTTCACTGTCAGCATCCACATCACAACATTATATTTGATTGCAACCTCCTCCCTTCAATCTATCACTTTGTTCCACAGGGCGAGCGGTGTTCCTTCTCACTGCAGATGTGGTTCTACTTCCTGTGTGGGCTTCGTAGTGACTTGTGGACGGTCCTTCCAGCAGAGTTGGCAAAGGATGTGCTGGGGCAGGTGCTGTCAGAGACTTTGCAGGTGCTGGTGAAAAGATATGCCAGGGTCCGTGCCTCATACAAGAGGCACCTGCAAATCAGGTATTTTATCTTGTGTTAAACTGATATCACATATATATGCAAAGGAACTTTTTGGAAAGTTTTCCCTTAGGAGTCGCCACAGTCGATAATGGTGTTCCTGATATTAATTTGGTATGGGTCTTCCTTTTTGTTATTGGGGAAATGTCAGGCTCATTGTCGTGCCAGGACACTTTGGATTGCTGGGAATCCCAAATTCCTGGGGATTGATCTTGTGACCTGCTGGTTGGAAGACAGCTGACTGATTCAGTCTTTCAGACATGCAGTATAATATTCAGAACTGTGTTCACTAGTCAAAGAATGAGATACTTTTGTTATCTCATTATCTTACAATTTACCATGTTTTTTGTCACTGCCATGTTACTACAAACTCATGCCCAATGCATGCTCCACAGGAGGCCTTTCGTTGCTTTAGTCTCTCCTACTGTAGATGCTTGCAAGATTGAGGATGGGTGAAGGATATTCAGTTAGTTACAATCTGCAGTTTCACCACTATAAGTTATTAAATCCTACACAGTAAACATGTAAAGACTTAATGACACAACATGAAACTTTTTCAGTCATCAGAATCTTCTGAAATTTTTTCTGCTGTCTTTATTTCAGACATATTACTATACTGCATCACTGTACAACTGTTTCTTGACAATTTGGGATTTTTGAAATGTCAGCAACAATATGTTGACTTACTTTAATTTTTATCTATTTATTTATCCAGCAGTGCCAAAAATGGCTTTAATTGCTTCCAGATAATTCCTGCCTTATATACAAAATACAATTGGCATTATTACTATATTAAAATTACATGTGCTGTACCTTCTTATGCCTTCTACCCTTTGTTGTCCATTCTGACTGCAGAGCAGCTATACACTGTTATTCAATGATTAAAATTGACTTATGGACAATTTAGGTAGAGGAAGGTACACTGTAGATGTGCAACACAGCAGATTGTTAGTACAAAATTCAGTTCATGGTGCTTGAAGATGTGTGTGCTTCTTGAAAGACAGTTGTAAAGTGTGAGATTTGGCTAAACTGAGGTCCTTTCAAAGTTTCTACAGGTCTCATGTGCATAGCTCTCTCATGGGTGCTGTTGTGTGAGCTGACCTCCCATGCTTGAGTATGTGTATTGTGGGTGTTGGCCGGTGTTTTATGTTTTAACCCATGGGGAAGCAAGAATGAGGAGATGACAGATGATGGGCAGTATTCGCCAACTAATTTGGAGAGCAGATTTATGAGGGATTAATTAAAGGCATTGGGTGGGTGGTGTTAGCATAAAAGCAGTGACATTTATATTGAAATCCAAAGCCCAGGCATTTTACTTGCCAAGACTCCCAGTTTCCAATTAGCTTTGCAAAGAATCTGCTTTTCAATAGTACTTTGAAATATCATCTTCTACATTTCCTGTCATGTACATATCATGATTTTTGTTTTCAAATGTATATTTGTCTTTTAAGATATGATATTACTGCACTCTTGCTGTATGTGGAGCACCTTATGTGGAGCTTGTGTGAAAGTCCTGAGGCCTTGGTGCTGTTCAACCCTTCATCAGATATGACCATTATCTCAGGCGGGTCAGACTGGCTGTACCAAATCCACAACCTGTGTGATCAGCTCCTGACGATCCTCATCATTGTCACTGCACCCTTATCTTTTCTATATAGGTTGGTACTGCAAGGACAAAATGCTTTTTTGTAAAAAAAAAAAAAAAAGACCTTAAAGTATAAAATAGGATCAAGACAAATCAAAATATTTGTAATTATGTTTTTTGTGTTTATACTTGTGTCAGTCCAAGAGGTGCACTTTAAAGCTCCTATGTGAAATTTCAATTCCTCCAGGATATTTATGATTAATGCATCAAAGGAGTCCACAGCACACCAGCCTGACATCCCTGTTATACACTGGCTTAATGCTATCAACCCCCAACTCTTCACAGAAGAGGTCATATGGTACGTAAAATACACCCGTCTCATCATCTATCACCCATTATACCATAAATGTGTATACAGTTTGCATTTTCACACACAAACACGTTTACATATATACTTGCATGTGTTTGTGGATGTGCATTTGTGTTCATTTACTCTTATGACCTTTTCTGTGCAGTCAGTCACCCTTGCCCTACCTGTGCTCTATCCTCCTCCCCTCATATTTCTCTTTCAGTAAGAAGTGACATTGTCATTGCATACTGATGTAACACAAACCAAGCTAACCCCTGCTTTTCTTCACCTTATTGGCGAGGTGAAATTAATTTAATTTTTTGGCATCATTATGTCTTTGCTCCCAGCCCTGTCTTCAGGTGAGCAATGAGGAGGTTTGAAGGTGGCCCAAGGCTAGCTCCACAGGTTCTCATCTGACTGAGGAAAGATTTAGCAGCTGCTATGGCTAAATCTTTCCTCAGTTCATTAAAATAGCACCTGTTGTAGAAAGAAACATTAAAAGAAACAATAACCGAATTTCAAAAGATCCCATAAAGGCTGTAGAGAAAGCATCTGAAGTTATGTCGTCTGTGTTTCTGTGTATGTACGCTGTTATGTTCTCCATTTCTCTCACTGCCTTTGCTCATGTATGTGTATTCATGCCTGTATTAGTGTGCCTTGATTCTGTAAGCTGACCTTGTACTGTAACTGGATAGATTGATCAGAGCAGTTAAAAGAGGATTTCTTCCAGATTTGTGATCCCTGTGACATCATAAATTGTGTTGTCAGACCGATGCATAGTTTTCTTCAGTCAAGCAGCAGGGTGCAGGCTGCTCTAGCCTTTTGGCTCAAACTGAATGATTGAATTGGCCGACAACCCCTGTGCTGCCTCCTGCCTCCTTTCTCTTAAGACAAACCCTGTCCACTCCTTCGATTAAATTTTATTGAGATGTATAAAGTAGCATGCAGGCACACATGTCAGCAAGCTCTCACACTTGTACACATCTATAACCACAAGCAAAAGCTCTGAAGCACACACATATCATGCATTCACACACACCAACGATACGGCTCATTACCCACAGCTGGCTGCAGCCTCTTGGTTATACAAAAGATGTAGGAGGGGGGTATTGCTGTATATTCATGTATTTGGCCGTCTCCCAAACATTAATTTGCGTTTGGATGGGCAAGATTAGAGCTAATTCCTTCCTCGTGCACACTATAAGTAAGCAAAAGTGAAGACATTTGGAGATCAGGCTTTCATCTGGAGTGAATTGTGCTGAAACAAGTTACAATTGTACTTTTTTTACAAGCTATTTTCCCTTAGATTTTTCTCCAAGACTTATGCCTTTGACTCATGAAGCCGGTTTTCCATCTTTGTTGTCTCTTGTTAAAATTACTTCTGTCTGTACGCTCACCTGACACTGCAGAACTGTCAGCTTTGTTTTCATTCTTTCTCTTTCATCTCTCAGTTATGGCCTGATGGGACAGACAGCCTTGGCATGTCAGCTGAGGCTACTGACCTCTGACCCAGGCCACAGTCCCAAGTTGCTGCTGCAAATGCTTCTGGACAGAGACTGTCACCTGCCTAGAATACTCCTGGAAAATTCTTGTGAGTTTTTATTTTTGTGTAAATGAACCAGTACAATACATGTGAATGGACAAATGGTACAAACTTTGTGTATGTGTACACTTTACATACCTAGCTGTTCACCTATCCATGGAAACTCAAAACCATGTTATCCTATAGTCTTTAATATTTTATATTTTGCTTTTCTGAGTTCACAAACTGAATCCTACAAGAGACATGTATGGGAAGCATTTATGAGGGTCTTAATTGTGGTTCTCTAAGACCCTAAGCAGGTTATACAAATCTCAGATGAGCTCTATCCATTCTATAAAGTTATCATCAACATCTTTGATGTTATCATCATTTTCACCTTGGTCATCATCATCACTAAATCAATAGAGCGCAGTAATAAACACTCAACAGACCAAGGCGGAGCACATGCTCTGACCTTTAAAGATTTTCTCTTCTTTTCTTTCTCCTCCACTCGGCAGCAGCCTAACCTTTAAAGACTGTTGTGCACTTGCACATTAATTCACATTATAGCAACCTCATTAATAACAACTCTCACTGTCTTCATCTCTGGCTTGGCCTGGGTGTTGCTCAGAGGGTCTGCAATGCTGCTCACTGCATGCTGCTGTAAATCAATGCTAGATGCACTGACGCTCACGTAATTATAGCAGTGGCGGGGTAATTAACCAGGATGGAGACAGACAGTAAAAACAGCTTGATGGAATGTCTGTAAGATACTGCATGTGCCCATATGTTTTGGGCATTCCTCTGAACTCCAGAGATTTTAAAAAATAATAAAAAACTATTGTCAACTTGCTCACCTATACTTGATTAACTGAATCCCAAAGTCCCAACTTAGTTTAATTTTAGGGTTTAAGAAATGGTACTGCATTTTTCTAATGTGCAAGCTGTGTTTCACCATATTTTAGTCAGTTTTTGGGGTTCATATGACATTATGAACTTCTAAACTTTTCACGAAGGAACCAGCTAATTATGTAACATTATCATTATCTTATGATGCGAGAATGAACCTCCTCTTCCAGTATCAGTTTTCACATATGTGCAGCTTACCCAAACTTGGAAGTCAGACTACTTCTGGTACACACATACACACAGCCTTTTTATTATCTTCAGCATGTCTGCTTCCAATTACAGAGGTTTTGCTGAAAGAGCCCTTGTGACTGGTTGACTGGTTGTCCGGAAGATAAACAGGTGTACGTACTGGCTGTGCATCAAGGTTGAATACACACAGAGATAGAGAAGGAAGGAAAATGTATAAAAAATAAAAACACCTGCAAAATCAACATTGGAACAAAAGCCCATTGGAGTTATTGTGTGTTGCAGAATTAGTGGAAACTCTACAGAGATATGCCAGCTTACCAACATCTGTTTTTCTGAAGTCATCTGCTGCTCCATAAAAGGATCATTATTAAAAGGCACCTAGTTAACCTCGAGCACCTTAAATGGAAATTAATGTTAGTCACCCCTGTTTCCTTTGCCCATTGTAGCCAAAGCACTGATATCCATAACACTCTCCCCTTAAGGGCCAATTACAAGACAGGCAGTGAACAAGATGCTAGTGTCTACATAATGCCGTCTAATAGGCTGATTGTAGGCCAGAAAAGCTGATCATTTTTCAAGTGCACATGTTCAACATGTGATTGCAAATTAGAATGAGTATGAGAAAGAAAATCAGTTTTTATACAGACCTTGAATGGTATCAATTGGCCTACCTGAACAGTGCTTAGATGGCTGATCGGTTTCTGTAATGCAGCAGTTGATTTTGCCTTGTCTTTATGAAATTGTCAGTATTAGTGAGAAGGAAGTCATGCTATAATATATCACCGCCAAGTGCCCTCTTATTGACTGCTGTGCCGCACACATTCTCATATAAAATTAGCTGTCATCTCCCACACAGTAGACTGACAGACCACTGGATAGCTGCCACCTCTGGAGCAGCGGGCCTTGCTTCAGCATTCCCTGTCAACGTAACACATTCACACACACACACTTCCATCCTCAGCCCTGTGCTCAGACAGCAACCCCCACAAGGACACTCTGTCAAAACCTCTTCCCTTTCACTTCCTGTCTCCCTGTACTGTGGATCCCAAAGCAAGGAGTTTTGAAATCTGTTTCCTTTTCAGCC
>JAOWBL010000024.1:7614822-7629659 GCA_028564865.1 Zenarchopterus dispar | reverse complement strand
TGTGTGTATATATATATATGTATATATGTATGTGTGTGTATATATATGTATATATGTATGTGTGTGTATATATATATTTATGTATATATATATATCTATATATATGTGCACAGAAGTATTTCCTGAATCATTAATCCTGCTTAAAGGGCTGTGTTACTATACAGTTTGAAGTAGTTGGTGGCACTCTTAGAGGCATTAAACAACACAGGAGAAAAGAGCTTCAAGGTTAGTGAGACTGACATTTCATGGTTGCCGCTGCCAGAGAAAACAAGAAAAGATGCTCTCAAGCTATCATCAGGCTCTCTATCTTGCTAGCCTGGAATTCAAAAGACTTGTCACTTTTGAAAATCAGGAGAGTGTAATGTGCCATTGAAGAAGGGCTTTTTTTCTTGTGTTGATCCCCTTGTGTGTCCCTTACACTGACTGACAGCTAGGGATAGAAGTTTGTGTTGCTGTAGAGAGAATACATCTTTTGTCTGCTAGGTTATACATGCCGTGTTTTGTCTTCGCTACCCCTGGACAGCAATGACACATTGAGGTTTTCATTAGCCGTAAGCAGGTGGCGGAGGAGCAAGAAAAACTTGTGTGCATAAGCTTGTTTCCATTACCGCCTGAGTGCATGCACATCTGCAGTGAACCAACTTGTACACTGCTTTGTGGATGGGATACATGTGTCTGTCACCATATGTGTGTGTGAATGCTCACCATTACATTTTAGTGTGTGTTATACTTGGAGGTTTGCTCCAAAGGCGAATAAATCACTGATGCCTGGGATAAGGCCGTGGCCCCTCCTCAAACTGCACAGACAAGCTGAGAGGCTCATTAATCAAACGACCAGTCACAGATGTGATGGCGTCCACACAAACCGCCAGCAGACTGTGAAAGTCACATCCAACAGAGTCAACTGTCAGCCAGGCAGGCAGGATACACTTTTCTCTCCACCCTGCTCTCTTTCCCGTCTGTTGTATTTATCGCTCACTCTCTTTTTACCTTCCCTCACCTCCAGCATGATGCCTCAGTGTGGTACATCTGAAATATTTGTCTTGTTTCTCTAAAAACGATCTCAAGGGTCGAGAAAAATCCATCTTCTCAGAGTGGTCATGGTCAGACCAGTCTCGAGACACATCAGTCATTACTCCATATTTTCAGTTCTATGTGGTTATAGTGCAGTTAAAGAAGATCTTTTTCTCTGAGCTGAACTGTACAAATTACATTATGAAAACATGTAATTTTTAGATGTGTCTAAACAAATTGTACTTTGTGTATATGAAGTTAAAAGTCAAGCAACAGAATCCTCATTTGGGTTAGGATGGTTGTGAGCTGGTTAATGCTGTTGAATCGCAGCTACACTGCAAAAACACATTTCTAAGAAACTAAAAATGCCTTGTTTTAATAAAATGGAAGATTATTTTAGATCATTTGGTTACTCTTAAGAATTATAGCCAAGAATTGTTTATTAACCAACTGGCAGATGTATTTTTCTCAAAATGAGACATTTGTGACTAGATTTAGGAATATAGGTTCATTTCTAGAAGGATTGCTCTTGGAGTGAAATCAGCTCACTCTCTCCCTTTGACCCTGCACAAGATTGAAGGGGATATAGAAAATAAAGTGTTTCTCATTTATTTAAGACAAGGAAAGTCTCTGTGTGAAGTTTAAATCTTGTAAATAATAGATAGATCAATAGGTCATATTGTGTGTATGTGGCTTTTTGTACCTGCATACAAAATATTTTTCTTTTTACTTTTTATTATAGACATTTAGAGCAATGGCAAGAAGTGCATTCCTCCTTTGTTCATATGCTATCATATATTTATTTTTTCCCATTTTATTAGAGAGTTAATTCTGTTATACATCATTTCATAGTTTCAGCTGCTTACGTCATTTACTGGAATATTAATGCATGGCATACGTGGCATATGAGTTTTTGCTGTCAAATTGTTCTGATGCCACATGGCAATTTTAGGAATAGATTTATGTGAACATCTCTTTATATAGGCTTACAGGACATGATCTCTTTAATTCCACTATAAAAACTGTAACTTCACATCATTTCTTAATATAAATTGCAACCTCTGTGAATGCTCTAAACTGAAACCTTGGATGGATTAATTGTTGGGAGGCATTCTAACACCAGCGCTAAATGGAAATGCTACATAATCTAGAGCAAAGCCCTCCAAGGATAGATAGAAAGGCTGGATGGAACAGGGATAAGACAAAGCAACCCATTCCTGATTAAAAATGGCAAGTCCCAGGGCTCCTCAAATACTCTGGAGTATTTGATGCTGCAAATAATGACAGCATTCCAGAAAACAATAGGAAGCTATGCTTTTGTCTTTACTGTGGGTAATTGTATTGAAGAGTGAGGTTTTCCACCTGTTGTTTTGCCTGAATTTTGATGGTGACACCAGTAAAGGTTGGAGCACTGTAATGTTGAAATACATATGAGATGAAATACATTTAAAATAAACTTTTCTTTCAAATTCTGGGTTATCCACTGGAAATTTACTCTTGAGAGCTTTGACAGCAAAATAATGACTTATTTTACCCTCGGAACCAACTTTAAACTTTGGTTTAGATAGACTGGGACTTGACATCATTGCTGATTTACAGAGACTACTGTTTATCAGACTTCAGCATCCCATTCTCAAGAGACAGTATGTGACCATCTAATTCATTTTTTTTGTACTTTTTCTGTCTTTTTCACACCTCAGTGTGTCATCTTTATTCAGACCCACCAGAGGTAACAATGAATTCATCTTGTACCCTGTAGTGTGTTTGCTTGTTGAATGATCAAACTAGAGGATTAAACAGTGAAACTCATTATTAATAAGGAGTATAGGATCTAAATCCTCAATTCTCTTATTGATAAATGCATCCTGGTGCTTACAAACACGATTCAGTTGAGGATTATTGTGTTTGTCAGTAACCAAAAATCAGTATATACCTGTAACACACTGAGCGCTTGTGTTTGTGCATTTGTGGCCCTGCGATGGATTTGGGATTTCTAATGGTCTGTCCAGGTGTACCTCTTCCTTTTGGCCAAAGAGCTCGGATAGGCTCCAGCAGAGCCCCCTGATCCCTAATTAGGAATGGGTGTGTTACAAGGGGTGGGCCCTAGTATTCTCAATAGGTATAAGTCACTCTGGAAATGTGCACCAGTCATTTCATTTGGCCCTTTGTGTGTTTGTCTCCCTGTGCTAGATAGTAAAGGTTCTTCTTGATGGTGCATTACAGGGTTACATCCTGTTGCCAGGCTCATTAGCCTGTTGGTGGAGCTGAACCAGCCAGAGCCAATCATTGCTCTCGACTTGGCTTCACCATTTGCATGTAGTCCAGGAAGAGATAATTAAAGGGATATCTGCCTGTCACTGTTAATCTGGGACTTAGTGAAGGGCTGTGATGCCGACATGCTGATGAACACACATGTTTGCACAAACACAAACAAGGTAGGGTGTCATACATGTATACACACATTGGAATTGGATACATGCACACACAGCCACACACACAGTTTCTGAGGGAAATACAGTACCTGCACACACACACACACACACACTAAATCAATAATCAGAGGTTAACACATGGAAACACTATCTCTGTCATGTTCTCTTTCCAACTCTGAGTGAAATCTTTGAATCTCTTTTTTTGACTTCTGACCAGATGTCTTTTTGTCACCTTTCTTCTTACCTCTACTCTTACAGCACATATCACTTAAATATATCAGTCTTTTCTCCATTGGTGCATGGACGATCACGTGTTGATTCAGTGGCTGTTTACATCAGTTGTACAACGCTGTTGACAGAGGTATTAGATCCCTGTTCAGATAGACTGTGTGTTTGTTGCTTCCCAAACAAGCAGAATGCTCAGTAAGCCTTTTGAACAAGCCCAGCTGTCAGCCCTATATACACTACTCTCTCTCACACCCAGACACACACCCCACATACATCAATACAAACACATCCCAACAAACATGTACTCGTGCTCATATACTGGCACATCCCCAGCCACACACATGCTGAAAACACACACATCGCTGACTGGCAGGCCTCCTGTTTCCTCATAATTCCAACTGATTTACTCAATCAATCTCACTTGGATAGCTGCTAAAGCGTTGACTAATATTAAGAGTAGAACATGTGACAATTAAAACATCCTTCAGGTAATTACAAAGCTGGTTTAACAGCAAACAACTGAAGCATTTTATATGTTCAGCATGTTGCCTGTGTGTTTTATTTGTACCTGTTTGAAATTTAATCGGGGGAAAAGAGGTACATCTGCAAATGTTCCCACTGTTAATACATGTGTCAAATATTATGTAAAACATCATATCATTAGCTGAAAGTGTCTATGCAAATATTGACTCATAATCTAATTGCATTTCATAGGCAGTTTTTCATTGTGTGCAAGACACGCCTCTGCTTGCTTTTTTTGTATATGATGAAAGGAATGTTGGCTAGATGTTCATGTCATTGCAAAGCATATTTTCTACACATTAGCAGTTAATCATTTTTTGAACACTCAGGGACTGCTTAATGGTGCATGTTGATAGAGAGTGCATACCATTGGTGACCTCATATGTCCTACTTCGTGACCCTGTGTCACCACTGATGGCACATAATAGTTGACACTTGACTTTAGGGGCTCTTTAAGTGACAAGCGTGCCCAAGGCCCTGGATTCAAATTCTAATGCAGTCATCTTTGTACTCTTCATCTCTAACCCCGATCCAGCAGCCTTCTCTCGGCTTGTTTCTAGGCTATTTTCCCTCTTTCAGCAATCTGTCTTTCTCTCTGTGTCATTTCCTCTTTTCTATGTACACACAAGTAATCGCACTGACTTGCACTCACAACATGAAGACTCACTTGTTTCTGTAGAACCAAAATAGTCTCTCCCGTTCTTCCAGTCCTGTGATATTAAAGGTGCACGAACACTTGCCTTGCCATTTTTGTCTAAATTCAGCAAGAGCAAACATTCCTGCTGGAAACAGGCCTTGCTAGTCAGTGTCCTCTTATCCATACAAGCATCTCTCTTGTCCTGCCATTAATATTCAAATGTTCAAACAATACCTAAGACCGAAATCAAATAAATTTAAGTTGTCCCTATTTATTCTTATTCCTCAATTTTAGTGTGAACACAAAATGACTTTTTTTTTCTTTAGCTTATGTGCTGTGTGTTGTGTTATATGAAACACAGTGTTCTCAAAAGTTCTAATCAAAGGGCAAAATAAGAATAAATCCCAACCCTAGTTTTAGGTCAATCTATACTATAAATATGGTTGACTCTCTTTGGCAAATGACCATGTGCTTACACCCTCCCACTCTGCTTCCACACCTTCGAACTCTTTATTTTCTGTTTGTCTCAACTCTTTCTCCTTTTACCTGCTCCTGCTTCCCCTCTCTGCTATCTTCTTAGAGAGACTATCATGGGTCATGTTTTTCTGAGTCTTTGATCACTGAGTAGTCTTTCAGCATGTTGACTACAAGGCCTCTCACCTCCCCGGTGGTTGTTGCAAAAAAGAGGGCACACTTATCTCCCTTCTATGATGTTGATGGTTGAAAGCATTTGCTGATCTTGAAAGAGTGTGTGTGCCTTTGTGTGCATGTGTGTGTCCACTCAGACATGATGAAAGACTCTGTTACAGCACTGGGTTGTGATCAGTTGCAGCTATGTTGTAGCAATGCTGCAAGCTAGTTGAGAAGAAATGAATTGTAACATCCTTTATGTGATTTATTATGATCATGTGACACATCATCATATGGTTACATAAAAGTATCATCAGCTAAAAATTGTAGCTTAAAAGTATAAGAGGTCATAATTCTGTTTTTCTCTCTTATTGCAGAGAAATCTTCTTTTACTTTGTTATAATTGGTTCATCCTGAGGCCACAAATTCAAATAAAAGAAAGATGTTCTTTCTTAGTCTTAACATCTCTTGCATGCTTTCAATGATTGGGTGTCTCATAGCTTTTCTGTATCATCCAACTGCAGACTTCTCCCTTTTCCAAGATCTAAGGAATGGTCTTCATATGACAACTTGTGAACTTTTTTTTTTTTTTTTTTTTTTTTAAAAACAAAGAAGGGGAAAAAAGGGAAAGAGAAATAATTATAACATACATAACTGGAAATTTTTGCAAAATAAATTGGCTTGGCATGATTATTTCTTTCATCCATTTATTAAACACCCCCCAGAAACTTTTCTCTTCTATTCCTGAGTACTTCTGCAAATCCGAGTGCTCTTATAATTGATTGAATTTGCTATTGGGGACATTAAATGATCTTGACAGATTGTTTGGACACTGGACCTAGAGTTTTCTGGAAGTATGTTTTTTTAGATATTCCACCACCCCTTTGTCATTATGGAAACAGGATTATCCTTTACAGCAGACAAAACACTGAGTGGTAATGTCTGACATATTATACCGAAACATGCCAATCTATAAGAATGCCAATGACAATCATAGGAGAGTGCATTAAGATTATTGTCAAGGCTCCCTGTCCTGTCTCATCCTATCAGGACTCCTATTATTCTATCTGTTTGTAATCTTTCTTCTCTTTATCTTGAGTTTAACTTTATGATGATGAAGAATTGGTCAGGAGGGCACAGAGGGTTTTGTGCCTGTGCTCATGTCTGCTCTTGTGGGTTGAAGTTAAGATGTTGGTGGTTTTGTGTGAAAGAGAGAGAGCCTGCCATGTGTATGCATGTGTCCAGCAGCTCTGCTCTCAGTGTGTCCGAGTGCAGCCCTGGAGCTCGCAGTCACTCAGCCCCCCTCCTGACTGAGTATTCGTTCTCTAACTCCTTTAAAAAGAGCCCTGTTTATCACTAGGTGGTAGACCTTCCCTCTGCCAAATGCTGTCCTCAAGGTCTCTGCAACTTTGCTTTTTTGACTTGCTCTTTAATATACACTTTCCTGCATATCTTCTTATAAAATGTCTTGTAAAAAGTTTTATGTCCTCAGTACTTTTTCTGAATGTTAAACCTACCTTATTCCCTCTATATAGCATTCTAGCAGCCCTTCATCTAGTAAGCATGCCTAGGTTAGGCAAAAAAAAAAAAAAAAAAATTTAAAAATGTCTTAATTCTCTCCTCTCTTTTACCGTCATTTTATCTCAAGGTGTGTCCTTTCCTGCCATCATCTTTTCTGTTTTTCTTTTTCACCTTGCTATTGCACACACACAGATGCAATCACATTGTCACACTTAAGAGAACCCCTTCTAATCTTCCCTTCACTCTTTGAAAATTTACGTACCTATTTTTCTCTTGTTTATATCTATATGACATGAAGTTTGACTGTCCACATGCATAGCAGAGAGGTCTAAATGCTCGTGGTGGAATTCTTTTAAAAACAAAAAACATTTCAAAGAGGTTTTCTTTATGTTTTATAATGTCCATCTGAGTTTAAGATCAAGGGAAAAAAGTTAATCATCTTTCAGTTGTAAAGTTTTACATATCAGAGCCTGCTAATAATGATCACAAAAAAAAAATAATCTTCCTATCCTTATTAGGTAATAAAAATGGTTAAGTCCAACATCGTATGAATGATGTTGGACTTGACATATTATGCAATTTCACAATTAATTAAAAACAGAGGCAAAATATGAAAGCAGTGCATGAAAAGCTAAGGTACAACCCATCACTCAGTAGGTTGTAGAATCACCTTTACCAGAAATAGTCTAAAATATGAATAAATTATTAATCTCTTACATTGTTGTGGAAGAGTTTTGACCCACCCTTCTTTACAATATTTTTCACTTTGATTATGGGTATTCACTTATGCTCTCTTAAACTCCTGCCATTTTTTTTTTTTTTTTTTTTTTTTTTTTAAGGTTGAAGTCCAAACTTCAGCCACACTGTTAAAGACTTGCTGATGTGGCTGAAATACTTGTCCTTTTACAAGACACAGTTTCAGCCCAGTTTTAACTCTCAGATGAATGACCTCATATTTGATTCCAGAGTAGTTTGGTTTCTAAGGGAGTTTATGATCGACTGGGTGACTGGAAATGGCAAACTGACAGATGACAAGGTAGAACATCAGAACTGATAAAAATAGTAATGAATCTAATAATCTTTCCTTGATATAAACTAATATGTCGTATTTCATATGTTGCCATCTCACTTATGAGTTGACTTGGTAGCGTTCATGCACTGAGAAAGCAGTGTGAGTTTGTATGTCGCTTTG
The DNA here is from genome assembly GCA_028564865.1 of Zenarchopterus dispar. NCBI lineage: Eukaryota > Metazoa > Chordata > Actinopteri > Beloniformes > Zenarchopteridae > Zenarchopterus > Zenarchopterus dispar. The sequence continues at coordinate 7,621,483 of JAOWBL010000024.1, read as the reverse complement.
TGTCATTGAAACAATATATGATTGATATCTCATATATATATTTTGTAGGCAGCCCTTCATACCATCTGTCTCTTTCTCTCTTTTTTCTAACCTGGCCATGATATTTTTGCAACTGTGTGTTTTGCTCAGGTTTAGTGTTTCACTTCAGTCTTCATATCACATGATCAGAGATGATATAATGTATCAAATGATACACCATGGTCATCTTCTAATATGAATATTAGTGGTTCAGTGCCCAGGCCTCTGCGATAGACTGGTGACCTGTTCTGCCCAAGGGTAGCTGGGATAGACTCTAACAGATCCACTTTGATTCTGAATATAAATGATGATGAACGGATAGGTCCCTGGCCCTGCCACAATTTAAAGTATCAAATGCTAAAGCTCCACATTGCTTGCCCCCTATGTACTCATCAGTGTGTGAAAGTAAATGCATCTGCACAGGGTTGCCAGTACATACAGACATGTCTGCACGGGCATGTGAATTTATGTACTTTTTTTATTTATTTGTGATGTAAATGCCTGTGTGTGTGTGTGTGTCGGGGGGGGGGGGATATGTGCTCAGATGTGTGAGATATTAGTGACAGGGGGATCAAAGAGTGACACCACAAATGAAGCTGTCAGAGTGACCCGACAGCTGGGTCCCGAGGCGAACATTCTCGTGTGCACATTTTATTATGATCACAGTGAAAGCTCACACGAAGAAGGAAAGAGAGAAGGGGAATAACGAAAACCATCATCTACTCCGCCACAGAGGAGGAAAAAGACACAAAACAAGTGATGTGGGATCATCACTGTCCATGATAGGATGAATTATGAATGTGTGAGTGGGATTAGGGCACAATGGTTGAGGCCACTACAATCCTCACCTTGCCCCCCCCTCCCCCACCCCCCACCCCAGCCCAGCAATTAATTAGCATTTTCAGTACCATGATATGATCATGTTAATGCAGTTTCTTCTGATGTAATGAGCATGCAGATACACTCTTTTTCATACATATATTTGCACTATAATTACATGAAGCAAGCCTCCATGTACACTGTGCTATTTATTATTTAGTTAATACATTTAAGAATAAAGAATAAAATGCTGTCACTTTAATGCTGGATCTTCTTGGTTGTTTGCTTTTTGTTTCTGTTATTCCTCATCTTGATAATGCCAGAAAGTATTTAGGGTTTCTCACCATGTGAGATCAAATCTGAGAAATTTGATATATTTGAGATGGGTATCATCAATGATAGTGTCAGAGTTTTGATTGGTTCAAATAAATTAATTTTGAACTTCCTCAGTGGCTAAAATAAAACATCTTACTGGATATGCATAAGTACTGCAATTTAAAATGCAGGGATTTTTTTTTCAAACAATTTCATAATCTGTTTGTGTAGTAGATGTGGTTCATGTCAGCTAATTGGGATCCACATACTGAGATGTAGGGAAAGTAAAAAGAGGAGGAGGGAGAGGGTAGATAATTAGACAGAATTAAGCCACCTCTTTTATTCTAGCTCCTGAAAGAAAGTGAGAGAGAAAGAAAAAGAAAGAGAGAGATGGTGGTGAGAGGGTGGGGGCTCTGAGGGTGAGACCCTGTGTATTCACCCTTCTCTTCTCTCCTTCACTCCCTCTCTGCCTGTCTGACACAGGGTGTGAATGTGTGGGAAAAGAGGGGCCTGGTGCCTTAGCTCAGCAGAATGGATCAGCTTGTGTTTCTGGAGCTCTAGGAGTGTCCTATTGTCATGATGTCACTGTGACTCAAGAAGGCTGACCTCTGATCCCGATGGATTCATGGCAGCCCAATGCAGCATCCCCTCAATGCCAAAAGGGCCAGATTGCCACTGGGCACCCACTAGGGGGTACCCAAGCCTTTTGCTGTGCAATTTGAGGTGCACTCAGCTTTGGAATTAACAGTATATTTGCCAATGAATCTGTCCATCTACTAAACCCTGATTAGGAGTCCTTTCCCCTAGTCTGACCCACTCCTTTTGCATGCTTTCCCTCAGTTGTACTGCCATCTCAGTCAGCCTGGGCTGTTTTCCCTCTCTATATCTCTCCTAATTTTTCCCTCTTGCAGGCATTGTATCTCAGTACCCATGAATATAGTTAGTGCCGCCAGATGTCGCAAATACATCATCTGAGGGATATGGCAGTGATGGAAAAAAGTCAAGGCACGTACGAGTGGGGGATGTGAGCTTACTTGAGCTCTCTGGGCGCTTGTGTGTGTGTGTGTGTGTGTGTGTGTGTGTGTGTGTGTGTGTGTGTGTGTGTGTATCTCTGTGTGCGTCTCACCGTATGCCAGAATTCAACTGTGTGTTTGAGTGTGCCTATGTTTTCCAGGATGTGTGTGCGCATTTATGTGTGTCTGTGTGTAAGTGGGTGAGTGTGTCCCTTTTGTGTGCATACACATGTGTGGAGGTCACAGCAGGTCAGCATATTGTCCCTCAGATGTTTGATATTTTATGTATAAGAGGGTGGCTAGCATGAGAAGATAAGCACGTTCCTGACAGAGGCATCTCTCTGCCACAATCTGCCACCTCAGCAATGTGAAGCCCAGAGTCAGGTCAACAATGGAGAGGAGCAGCCTTATATCCAGAAAGGGTTGATAGGAAGAACAGAAAGAGCAAGTGGCAGGAAAACCTAGAAAAAAGCTAGCAGGCCTTCTGCTGCCAGGGCACAACCCAGAGGTGCAGGCTTATCACAAAAAAAAAGAAAGAAAAACAACTATCATATCTAATGTTTTGTACAAAACTCAGTACTTATCCAAACATGAACCCTCTACATATGAAAGCCCCTCTACTTGGTAGTTCACATTACCCAAGCAAAAACAAATTCACATCCACAGTAAATGAATGTGATTTTCTTGCATTTGCAGGTGCGATTTTGTTCATTTTGAGGTCTTTTAACAGCTAGGGAAAGGCAGTGGCCCCCTCAATTCAACCCATGTTGAGAAGGAGATTCCCCAGAGTGGAGTTATCCCAAATAGCACTCCTCTCTTTCTCCTTCAGGGGAAAAAGTTTACTGCCAGCTTGCTTTTGTAGTCAGCCTCAAAAGATTTGTGGCAGTCAGCATTAAAAGGCACAGATCTAAGGAGACACCTCCAACTGAAATACCTACAGAAGAATGAGAGGAGGAGGAGAATAAAAGGAGGACAAACTGATACAAACATTAAAGACAGATGTTAAATGCTCCTCTATACTTTAGTTTTATACCCTAAACACAATAAAACTACCAAACATAATCTCATGGAGATTTTGTTTTTCGTGCTAACACTTTGATGATCTCCTCTTTCTCCTTTTTTGGCCTTTTTACTCTCATATTTATGTTCAGCTTTTCAAATGTTGATTTCTTTATTCCTGTTTCATGTCGGCTAGTTATCAGTGAAATGTTGTGGCAGATGACATCATGCCCTGATTGGTTTGTGTCGTGGGAGATCACGGCATGATGACGCAGAGTGGTGCAGCACTCCTCAGTCTGTTCCCGCCATCTTTGCCTTTGATTCTCTCTCTCCTCTGTTGGTGTCTCTCTGGGCTCGCAGCATTGGCTTGTCCAGTGTGCCTTGTGTTGCCTGGGAAAAGGATTAATTATTCAACACGCAGCCTCAATTAAATTTGAATTTGGCAGTTCAAGTAACCTTTTAGCTAGGCGCATTCATTATTAAGGCAGATGCTTTGGTCCTGTTTAGATTTAGAGCTTATCGGATTCTTTCAACTTCTTATCACAGAGGCATTTTACTTGAGACGACTGTGAGAGCTTCGCCTTGCTTTGTCTAGAATGGAAAAAGATAAACAGTATTTTTACTAAATAGCATTGGATAAACATTTGCAAAAATATACATTGCTGAAGATTTTGCTGTATTTATTAAGCAGTGTAAAATGTTTACACGTAACTAATGCAGAGATGCATAAAGAATACATGGTTTTCACTTCAGACCATTCTAACAAATGAGGTAGCTGTTGAAAACAAGATGGTCCAGGATGTCATTCTGAACAGCATTTTCAGTACAATGGACATTTGGAAACTTGAGAGCCTCCATTACAGGCAAATGCCGTCTTTTTTCTGTCGGGTTTCTCTTTTTGTCCAGTTCCTCAAATGAATAGAGTTGAGGGGCAGGGACAAAATGAGGACTAATAGTGTTGAAAACACCCAGACAGAAAAAGATAATCAATTTTCAGGCACAGTAATCTTACTTTATACATTTTTAGCAAATGATCGGTGAATACTGCATGATAACAGATGTTTCATACAGCCAATGTTACATAAAAACATTGGCTGTATGAAATACTTATACTCATGCCTATGCACATCAGCAACACAAAACGAAACATAACAAGAAACGGGAAGAAACAGCCTTGACGGACCCTTTCAAAGATGCCCCTCCCCCAGTTCCTGTCTCTCCATTTCTGTCTTACTCCATCAGAAGAGGTGGTGCCTTTGTCAGACAAGAGCACAGAGACCTCACAATGCGAGGGAAGATGTCACAACAAACAAAAACAGCATAGTAACCCCCCGAAATCTAATCAGGAGCCATTGATTCATGCTCTGAATGGAGAAGGCGTACCTTGAGAGTGGCTCATCCAATAAGGCCATAGACAGCATGACAGGGGCCCTCACAATTTAGCTGTGGACTGCCATCGTTCTGTTCACACCTTTAGACTCAATTCTATCAACTTAAAGATAATACAATCATTGCTATAATACAACATTTTATGTCATTTTTTGTTAAGGTCCACTAATTTATCTGTCATGTGTATCTATGATTTATTTTATTTTATTTTTTTTCCATCATGTGTGCTGAGTATTCTGTGATCACTAATAGCCTTTCTTTGTGGGAGTAGAGAGACACAAGCTTTTGGTGCTTCATTTTCCCTGATTCTGCTTATGAGGGATGCTTAGAGCAATTAAGGATAATGTAAACCATGTTTACCTCATGCTTCTTATGGAAATTCAAGGAAAATAAGCTGACATTTCCTTTCTTTAGCCTAAAAGCTGAAATGATGCATTTCCCTAATGGCAGGAGTGAAAAAACAGAGTTTATCCTTGCTTTTTCTTTATTTGTTGCATTAACATTGTTGCTGAGCAGCCTCTTGTTTTCTTTGTCAAAGAAGAAACAAACCAAAATCACATTGCCACATAAACACATATAGTGGAAAACTGTGACATTTCAAATGAAATATTCAATCTATATAATGTGCATGCCCTTCTGAGATTTTTATTTATTTATTTAATGCTCAATCTAATACAACAACTTTGCTTCATATTACTTGTAATGACACTTTGGCATTATAGAATGGAAATATTGATTTTGGAACCTAAAGCAGTTATTGTGGAGGTAAATGTTATTATTTTAATATTGTAGTCATACTAATTTAATAGAGTGTAATATACACACTAAGATGTGAGCCGCAGGGGTCTCTCTCCCTATCATCCTCCTACTCTTGTCATTCGCCAATGAGCTTTATACACTATGTGATCATTTTCAGGTACAGTCAAAGACCACTTATGGCTCCTTCCAAAGTTTTCATAGGAGAAATGATTGCCTGCATGATTTGAGGCATGTTGGTTTGAAATTTCAAATTGAGATTGATACACACTATGTTGGATGCCTATACCTCAATTACCTGCCTTATCTCTTGCTTCATCTTACTGCTTCTTCTTCTCTTGTCATCATCAGTCACAAATGTGTTGATTCTTTGTTGAAGTTTGAAATATTAAGAGAAAGATTTGTACCATCAGTGATGGTATATAAGCCATGAGAGCACAGTAAACATTTGGTCAGTATGCTCGCTGATCAGAGGGTCACACAGTTTCAAGAGCTGTTGCAATGAATAGTCCCAGAAATAGATAATTTCCTTATAGAATGGGATTCCTAACCCTCGAAATGCATTGGTATTTTAGGTCATTTTAAAATGAAGGTAATTGAGATACTCATTCATGTATATTTAAATCAGTATATAAACTTGAAAAAAACATTATTGCAACATAGAGATTGCCCAACTACTAACCTTCATGATGATCTCCTTAATAAACATCAATTTATTTATTTTTTAATTTAATGCCCATCAGTGTGACTGATGAGATCTGAATCATAAACTGTATAAAATAAAAATATGATACCAATGCTTTTTCTTCCTTTCATTTTTGGACTGAAGGCAGACTAGACACTTCTGTGACTTGACTTGTTAAGACCTGTTTCTAACACACGTCACAGGTGAGTGGATCACAAGTGGACAGCTTGAGGATGTATTCAAACCACATCCATAATGTTACATTCAAAGATGGCTTATAGAAACTTCCAGTGACATACTCATCCCAGTGTGAACAGAAGTGTTTCTTAGGCCACATTTATGGACCAGTTAATTCCCAGTAGTATGTATATTTTGTTAAAAGTAGCACCGTGCACACTTACAGGCCATATGATTAATATAAGGTGACAAAGCATCAACCAGCATCTGTTTTATTATCCCAGGGTGACAATTTTTTACATGCTTTGGCTTTAAAAATTTACCACCCAGACACATATGTATTTGGTCCTCAAAACTGCTGCTTTAATTCAAATCTATCAGAACAGAACATATAGATTTTCAGATTAAAAGACAGATTTGCAATAGCATATTTCAGAGCCTAAACTTCCTATGGATATATTACAGTCAGTTCACGTTTAATATGAACATA